>JAPYYV010007561.1:0-13304 GCA_030522625.1 Copidosoma aretas | reverse complement strand
AATATTAATGTTTGTTTATTAGTTTGACTGTAAGACCGATATAAATATTTGTCTTGTTTCAACATTTACAGTCGACAAAAGTATTATTGGTGTTTAAACAAAAAAGTTAGCCTTTATGATACCTTTTGGACATTGTTCTCAATAGATCTTAGATGTTGTAGTTTTGAAAAATTCTAATAGGTGGCGAAATCATGAAAAAATAAATCAAAAGTGAAATATGCGGAAGAGTTGATATAAATATATTCTATTCAGGCCTCATTATCACTTGCAATTAGAAGATTCTATTATATTTATATAAAATTTTGATATTGTAATAGTATACATATAAATTAAATAATATTAAAGTTTCATAAGAATACAATGGTGCATAATCTTACTGAGATTTTATGTATCATTTAAGATGGATAGAAGAAGAAAATGCTATCACTCTGAAAATAGACAGAAGGTGTGCGGACCTTGCGGGAATAAAATTATTTTCAGAAAAAAGAAACCGAATAAATATCTTATCAATGAACAGACTAGAAAATCGATTAAATAATTCATATGTGATGATTATGATTTGAATAACGAAAAGTTTCCTTTGAGCATTTGCGGGACTTGCTATGTCAGCTTACTTGATGCCAAGGAAAAATGTTTTTAAAAGACCATTTCAGAAGATGCGAGATTACAAATGCATAGTTTTACCCAAGAATACCCGTGCAACAGGCGATGATTGTAATTGTTATGTATGTAAGACAGCCCAATTTGTTGGTCATAAGGAAGTGGTCAGAAAAAGCGGTAAGAAACACAGCTTGGACAATGAGACTAATACTTTTGCAGGTTATCAATGCTCTTCGGATATTGGAAATGTTCATAAAAACATTGCTCAAGGGAAAGAAAAAACCAAAAACAAATTTGTACGAAATGTTTGCAAGAAATTAGTAAGGGTATAAATCATCCATGCAAGACTGCTCAAGCAAACGTTTTGAATCTGATTAAAGATCTTCCTAGTACTTCAAAAGATAAAATAGCATTCATAATTATCAGAAAAAAAATTGATTCAGAAACCGACTTAAATGGCCGTTATAAAGATGAATATATTGAATTAAGTAGAAAAGGGGTCATAAATGAGAATCGTAGTCGATCTGACTGAAAAGAAAGATATCATATTCAATGAAAAACATTTAGATAATATGCGAGTAAATCTTGACTTATCTTGTAGAAAAATGAAAAAGATTACGAATTTTTTAAGATCAATTATTGGTAAAAAGTCATTTCCGTCTTCTAATCTCAAAAGAGCACTTTCACCGCTTGATTTTGGGTTATTAAACGGAAAAATAGTATTCGAAACTCGTGCGTAAAGGCTTCTTTACGAACTCGTACAAAATATACTATTACCAGTTCATTATTCAAAGCTCATGTATGATAAATCTAAACGTTTACATGATGTATACCAAAATGATATACATATACTTAAATGTAAAGATAAACGAAAGGAATGAAGACCTATTATTTATGCAAATGCGGAGGAACTTCTAGATGCTGTTATTGAGGAAAGGAAATTCGAAGGGGATGTTAATGTTAAGGTAATGGCTAATGGGGGTCGTAGATTTTCTGAAATTTCTTCATCGATATTTCAGGATGGTTCTAATAATGATGATCATGATGCAGATAATGATTCGTCAATTTGAGGTGAAAACAAACGAAGTCTTTATTCCGAAGGCGGAAGCGTGAATTCGAACAAGCTTAGGATGCTCTGAATATAATAGAAGACATCTCTGTGGCCTTAAAGATTCATGTTTTGAAAGTTCATATTAAAGATTGTCTGCAGTTTATAGAAAATAATAACGGATTGGGTTATTGATCCGAGCAAAGTGGAGAATCACTAGACAACCAATTCATGCAAACTTGGGAACGTCATAAAATGAGTACGATTCAAGATGAATTATGGATAAACTTTTAAAGTTATAGAATTTTCCGCACTGAATATATAATTAATATAACTGTGCTATTTATTTTTTATTCCATGTATCAGACAAAATTTAGTTTCCAAACATTCAATAATTTAAAAAAAAAAAAGAAAAAAAAAATTAAACAAAGAATATAAAAAAATACAAAAAAAAGAGGTGCCACATAATTACAACGTCTGCGTCGTTGGTCCTGGGTAGTGCTAAAAGTGATATAGGTGTAGTGTAAAGATCATTTTACGAATCTGAAATGATTAATTAATCACATTTGATTTTTTGACATTGACTTTTCCATTTTAATGATCCAGATATGAGGTTGGGAAGGGGGAAAATCAATTCTCCACTAACTGTATTTATTGTCTTATATGATATATAATAAAGGACATTGAAAAGTTTTATCCTCATCCGCAAAGTTGTTTTTACTGTTTTGATATTTTCTTAAACTAGACATCCTGTATGATGCATATTTGCTAGTAACAGCCCTGAGATATGTGCTAATCGATTAGGGAAGCAGCTACGATTCCGTACCTTCAAAATTCGGAATATAGGATCGATTAAGAACAATTTTTAGAAGGTTTTATGTGGCTACATTTATTATTCTTAAAATTCTATCCAGTATTTGATATTCAGTACATCTGGGCGCCCTCGCTCAAGTACAATGTCCTTGAGATCTGTCACAATCTAAAAGGGGAGCAGCTATGATTTTAAACCTTGGAAATTTAAAATCTGGGATTAATTTAAAACGACATTCTGAAGGTTGCACATAGCTACATTTTAGTAATACCTAACACTGCTTGAGGGCCACTGTGTGCTAGCGATGATGAGGAGTTGCAGGTGTTAAAGCCTACGTAATAAGGTGTATTGGAGGGGTAAAAATTATTGATTGTACCCCACAGATAAGAGCGTTTGGTTGGAGCTCTTATCTATTAACGCCTGAGTAGGCTCTTTTTTATTCAATTCAATATTAGAGGGTATAATTTAGCGGTAGAGCGTTCAACTGCAAATCGAGAGATCCTTGGTTCGATTCCAAGTGCCCTCTTAAAATTTTTTGTCCATGTAACCATACGTTTTAATGATTTGAATGCCCTGAAAAGGGTCGATTGTTTTTATTCTCTAGTTACTCAAGCCGGGTAACAAAGGTAGCAAAGTTTCTTTTTTTTGCGACGTTTCACAGTCTTCTCAAACGTGGGTGCAGTTCTTGCATTCAGCTGAGGTGACTTTGAGGAGTGCAGCGGAGATGATGGTGGTGATGAGCTTGACCAACCGGCGATGTCGATCTCCTTAACAGTTGATGATCTAGGTTATAAGCTAGATCCACCGACGACATCGATCTACTCTTCTTCCTCTGCCAGCTTTTTTTTCTTTCCCAAATTTGATTGATGTTTGCCGAAGATGCATTCTTGCAGCCCTTGATCCGTCAAGAACTGCAAGAGATCCTCGTTGGTCATAGATACAAGATCGCTGATAGAGAACTTATGCTCGTCGCTGAAGTTGTTCATGCTGCTGACTTCCATGAAATGATGAAAAGCTTAAAAGTGCCTACCTTTTATTGACCAACTTATGATTTACTCCCTCTACATGGTGAGATAGTTAGAGGGGAAGATTTTCAAAGGCTGAATAATTTCCCCCTCCACTTGTCGTATTGAAAGCGTCAAATATCTTTCCTCCCCCGTATACTTTTTTGTAACTGATCATATAAATTTCGCAGAGTTAGCATCAATTCAGTCGTTCTTGATCCGACGACAGAACAAGTAAGATGGGAAATCGCAAGTACTGTAAACCACAAACAGAAGGAAAAAAGCGTCGAAGACGGAATTCTCGTAAGAAAAGGAAGATCACCGAGACACCATGGAATGGTTGCCGGTGACCTGTAGGTTTGACAAGGAAGGTATATTTTTGGTATCACAGAATTCTTTCCAAGAGTGCTCGCAACCGTGTGAGTATACGGCTTGATCAGTTGTTCTAAAATAAGAAATCGGTCCTTTTTAGGGCTACTACAATTTTTCATCGTCATATTTACATCAATATTTTCACTTCACACATCTACTTTTTTATAAAATAAAAGAAATTCGCTCTTTGCGTTTTAAAGTTTTGTGGCTCTGAAAAGGGCCGATTGGTTTCTATTCACATGTTCTATTTCACATAGCGTCGATTTTATCCTTCTCCTCCTCTGACATCACGATGATAAGCGTATCGCTATCGTCCTTTTGATCTTGATGTTCCTTATCGGGATCCTTGTTTAACTCAGCCACTGCTGCCAGCAGTTCTTCGATATGCTTACTTAGCCTGGGGCAAGTAAGGAGTCCCAGAAACTCAAAAATATCTTAATGCTCCGCGCTCTCGGCAGCCTAGAAAGGGTAAAAAATTAGCATGAGCTTGAGGAGGTCAACATCTGCTTGTCCAGACCAACATCATGAGCTGGAGAGGGTAAAAATCTGCTCGTTCAACGGCACGAGCTGGAGTGGATGAAAATGAGCACAAGCCGGAGGGGGTAGGTGAGCTGGGACCAGCGTGAGTTAGAACCAGCATAGCTGACCTTCTAAGCTGCCTGCTTAGGTCGTGACCCTTGGGGCCTCTCTTCAGACCCAGTACTCTGTTACTGTGCGGAGCAGTGCTTCGAGCGCCGGAGGGTGTAAAAAAAGGGCGGTGGCCGAAAAGAGGTAAAAAAAGGACAGGTGTTGAGTAGGTAGGCTATGGGGGTTCTGGCCCAGTTTTCCGGCAGCTCTACTAGTGCCAGATTCCCCCTGCTTGGCAGCCGGACTTCCTTGTACTATAGCACGAGCTCCTAAATAGGTCTCCCTTACTAGTGATGGATTACCCACGATCCCTACTATATCGGCTTTAGCCCTGATCATTATCCACAAGTGGTATAATCGACCTAAAATCATGCTGAACCTCGTGCTATTAGACGAGCAAACGCTTACTTCCTACTATTACCTGAAGCAGCCTTACTCCGGCAGTCTTACTCCGGATCCCCATGCTGTCGTATGTGTGTCATTGAGCCCATGCTACAGCACGAACTCCTATTCAGGATTCCCCTACTAGTGCCAGACTCGCTTGCCTGGATTATTGAGTTAGCCGCATTATCGACTGCGATTACCTAGCGACAGCACCAGATAAAGTAGCACCTTTTTCCAGACACCTGGTCATAGCCCTGGCGCGGAGGAAAAAGCGCAGGAAAATCTGACGTCAGGGAGTGGGCCCGGAAACGAAGAGCGGTAGAAAGAGTCGTGGGGTCCGAGAAATTCGGGCACGCAATAACCCTGTGGCACAGGTGTTACCGATCATGCTTATTCTGGGAGATATGAATGGAGCATGCCTAGTGACAACACTGGGGATGTATGACCAGCGGAGGATGCCTTATTGCTTACCGTTTTTCTATGAAGTCCTTACTCTAGATCTATATTTAATTCACGCTGAAAAAAACGTAGGAGAAGAGAGAATGAAGGAGACCGATAACTAGGCTCCCTCCGCTGCACGCTGACTCAGTCTCTCTCCTTTTACTTGTCTGCTGGCTTTTTAGCCCGTTTGCCCGCTTACGCTCTAAATACCAATACGTAGGCAAAAAACCATGTATGATCTCACGCTTTTAAAATATACATATAGATTTTGAAAAAATAAATTTATTATTATAGTTATCGAAGTAGTGATTAAGGAGAGGGTGAGTAGAAAGAATGAATGCGTGATTTTTATTTTATTACCATAAAAAAAAACAAGAATTACGATAAAATGTTTATAAAATTTGATTATTAAATGTAAATGCTACTTAGCGAAAGGTGAAGAGGATCGGCTCTCCATTTTCCCCCACCTTATCGTTTATCATCAGGATCGGTAATCCCGTCCGAGTCTTCATCACTTGGGCGGAGTGGGCTCGCCGTGATAGCTGTAAAAAGAAGTAGTTAAAGGTGTATAGGAGCTATAAAATAAAGGATTATATACCTTACACTTGTGCTGTTGCTGCGCTTGCCACTGCTTCTGCGGCTGCAATAAAATTAATTCGTTTATTTAAATGAAAACTTCACAATATAATGAAAAAATAATTTTTTACTACTTACTAGATTATTAGGATTTATTGGGGTGAATAAAACTTTTACGAACTCTTTTTAATAAGTCTTTTTATTTTGATGAGTCTGTCTCGTTGTATAAGTCAGAATCAGAATCCTCATCTTCAGTCATAGTAAGCATCCAGTTTATTTCCTTCGCCTTCCCAACGTTCTTCATCATTCTCATCAATATTCTTAAAAAATCATCATCATTAGCTGGTGGATGTTACACAATAATGTCTTCATTTTCTTTCCTCCGAATATCTATATAAATAATATGATTGAATATGTTAAATAAAAAATTTTTTTTAAGTTTCAAAAATAAGTTGCAAAACTTACATTCATTGACCTGCTGATGCAATATACTTTCTGAAATATATTTATGACAATGTATGCTTTTTCTATTCTCAGAAAATATGTTGTACTCCAAGTCTATCTCGGGAGTATTATAATTGAAA
Source organism: Copidosoma aretas (assembly GCA_030522625.1). Taxonomy (NCBI): domain Eukaryota; kingdom Metazoa; phylum Arthropoda; class Insecta; order Hymenoptera; family Encyrtidae; genus Copidosoma; species Copidosoma aretas. The sequence continues at coordinate 6,857 of JAPYYV010007561.1, read as the reverse complement.
AATGTTCTTCCATAAACTTTTACGTTCTTCGATTGTGCTTTTTCTGCACCGCTCACACTCGTCATTTTCTTTTTTTTTTGTAACCTTGAAGGCACATGATCCATCATGTGGCAGAGAACATCGTAAGGCGGTATGTAGTTTGATACAATGTACTGCATGTTTATATTGATTTGATGATTATTTCCCTTATCGTCCAAAACATGAATTGTTACAGCATCGGTATCCACATCTGATCCATACAAAACTAGAGAGATGTTTTCTTCTTCCTGTTCCTCCTCCTCCTCCTCCTCTTCTTCTCTTATCTCGCTTTCAATACTCTCCTCTTCACTCATGCTACCTTCTCATCTTCATAGCCTTTCTCATCATCTGCATCGTTCTCTAATCTTAAATCCCTCTCTCCTCGTTCCGCTTTCAACTCTATTCTATAAAGTATTGCAACATAATCATAGTTATCATTATCATTCCTTTGTTCCGGAGCTGAAGCATATTGAAGAAAAAGATTTAATAAAATCACCTTAAGATAGTTGAGCGCTAAAATTTGAACCACGTACAAAACACATTATTAAAGTCGTTGGTCCAAAAATCGATCTGAAACAGATTGTTCCCAAACTTCGTGGTTCACTTTATAATATTGCTATACATTGATGGTTAAAATTTTGAAAAGATCGTACGTAACAATTTAAAGATACAAAGCTTCAAAGTTTGACTTTTTAACGTGGTTAGTATAGGCTTGCTTCGTGAAAAACAGACGTTAAAATCAATTTTTAAAAAATCGCTTAACGGATTTTGTCAAAAAACTAATATGATACTTGAGATACCTTTCGTATTGACGCATTTAAATATGGTTTTGCATTGAAAACTATATGGTTTTACCATATGGAGAATCATATAAAAAATCCATATACATTTGTTTTTTTTTAACCAAAATAAGATTTAACACAATTATTTTGGCCACAGTATGTCTTATTATATGTATGGTGACACTAAAACTGGGGGCTTCAAGTATTTTTGCTGATAACAGAGAAATTTACATAATTCATGATTTATTAAAAATTGTAGCTAAAATATTCGAAGCCCCCAGTTTTAGTGTTGCTATATGGATGATAACTCCAATTGTAGCCAAAATAATTGTGTTTAATCTTATTTTGGTTGAAAAAAAAAACCAATAAATATGGAATTTTTATATGGTTTTCTATATGGTGAAACCATATAGTTCTCAATGCAAAACCATATGGTTTTAGGTAAAAGACCACATGGATATTTGGAACAAGAACCATATGGTTTTTACACATGGATTTTCCATATGGTATTTCCATATGGATTTTCCATATGGTGAAACCATACGCTTGTTTTCAAATGAGTATGTACACGGACAATTTTTAAAATATTCTAATTTTTATGTAATTTTTAATGCTTTCAATCTATCTGTAATGTGCTATAAATTTCCTAACCTTATCGACTTTTATCAGAATTTTATAGTATTTTTCGAGATTTCTGTGATTTACGAGTTTCTTAGGCTGTTTCGGTAAGAATCCGTGCCATCAATCAATTCTTTATGGGACAAATCATTTATTAAATATCAATTTGAACAAATATATATATATATATACACACCAACTATATTAATAACAAGATTTTCAAAATTAAAAATATTCAAAAAAGTTTTTATCTGGTAAACTACTTTAACATATAAAAAAAAATAAAACATGGAAAATATAAAAAATCTAAAATTTTAGTTTTGCCTACCTCGATCTCTATCATACTGTGCTATAAACTCGCTTGGATTAGGCAAAGTTGCCACCCCAAAGTCGGTGATGTAGTTCACCACCAGTATCCTTATTTGTCTTGTGACAAAAATTCCATCATAAAACAATCGAACAATTTTCGGGATTGTGCACTGTAATAAAAGTAATTTAAACTCACGCACTAACTCACTTTTACTTGCACTTGCCATACGCTCTTGCAAAGCAGTATCATAATTAGTGAATAATAAAACTCCCGAATATCATAACGTTTCTCCGACTATAAAAACTGTATCGCAAAGAGCGGGTTCGTTTGACATCATGATGTCCTTACTCACCGCGACTTGAATAAAGACTGAGGATTTTTTTTTCATCTTTGACATTCTGGGTTGGCTGTATTTTTGTTTGTTAAACGCGATTTCCAAGTCATAAAACACTTCGAAGAAATTATTTTCTTTTACTCCGATGCGTAACTTAAGAGTGGTATACGATGACAATGAATTGGTCCAGGTGCTAAGTAAGGAAATATTTTTCAGCACATCTCTCCAGTACCAGCACATTGCAAACAATAGCGTATTGTAAAGGATTTAAGATAGCTACGATTGTTGAAGATGTGAGTCATTTGCAGATGACCATTAATCGCATAAAAAAGTTTCGTCAATGAATCAGAATAGGAATTTATGCTATGCGAAGAGACAATTACCACCCTTTACAAAAACTAGACATACCTGCTAACCACTATATCACTGTTTGAGAATCGCTATATGTTTCCATACCTAAGTTGAATTGCTTTTCTCCCCCTCCATAGCATTATCATAAAAATCGCAACGGGCCTTGCACGCATATTTCATAGCGTATAGCCCCGATAATTATCATGGGCATATGCTTTTAAGTGTCGTATCCCTTTTTCTAATGTAAAAAGCCAAACAAAGAGGGTCCGACTAGAGTCGATAAGGATAATTTATAGAGAGTAGGCTTCAATCCCTCGACTATATCTGCTATACTCAACCAATCAGCTAAAAAAAAAGTATGAAATCTAGCAATAATACTAATAAAATATAACAAATTTACTTTTAATAAATAATAATGGAGTAGACAGTGTCATATTCAAGTCTAACAAGTATTATTTATTAGCACATTTTTAATTTTTTTTAATATTGCTATAATGTTTTACATAGTTCATTTATAATTTCTCATGGGTTTACACATTTTTTAAGAATCAAAAAATAATTATGACTATGAAAGATGAAGTCTCTTGGATGTGACCTCATCGATGCTAGCTTCTCGTGCTCTCTTCAATGTAGAAGTAATGTAATAGGTAAGGTTTCCTTCATTGAATAATGTCCCCAAGGTAAAGTGTCAGTTTGACCAGGCATTAGACAGCGTTTATTGTCGTGAGCGCTGAGAGTGATCTTTTGCGCTCATTTGGTGCACAGCATATGCAGTCGTGCGTATATTGTGTTGCTCACGCACAACTGTTATATTTTTATGAATACAATCAATATAGTTTTCTTTTCTCACAGTTCAAGTCGATATATGACCTTAGCCACTTACTTTGATCGAATTCGAGCATTCGATGCACCTTTTTTTAGACGTAAACCAAACTTAAAGGCCTGTTTGAGACTTCGATAATGAATGATGTACCGCTGTTTATTATCTAAGATCGTCAGCAACTTCTTCACTTGAGAGCCAGGCGGTGCTAGATGCTCTGGACATAGTAGTAGATCCTCGTGTGAGTCGTGTGGATGTCCGCCGGATATTCGAGATCAACCTCGAGAATGTATGCCTCGAGGTGATCTTAAGGAACGTTGAAATCAACGTTCTCGACCCAGCAAAAGTTTCCTGCAGGCAACGACTCACACATTGCCCATCCATACAGATTGTTAAAGGCATAGTAGAGGATATACTTGTCCTCCTTTTCTTGGTCGTCCTCGTCATCCATGTACGGATTATTAGCTCTGGCATATCGATTGCTGCATTGACTAATACCAGCTCGAATACCACGCTCAATAAAAAGGAGCATATATATGTCAGTCAACAACTCCAACGTGATACCCGTATGCTTCAACACCGCATCACAAGTAAAGTCTGGATGTAGTAGTGGGCGGGATCGAGTCTATAAGCCTTAAGACAACTGTCTCGGAAGTTCTCGAAAACATCAGCTAAGAGGAGTACATCAATCTTCAGGTAGAGGTCTGCGTAGTCTCCACGAATCTATGCGAAAAATGTCCCATACTTTTGGAGCATGTGCGTAATATTCTTCTGAATTATGCCCTCTACTAAGACTACTGTAAAAGTCTGTCTTAGTAGGAAGTCCTCACCCCTCAAGTCAATCGAAGGACGAGGCGTACTCGTATGAGAAGACTCCTTTTCTCACTAATAGTTTTATTTGTTTATTTGAGTTGTGATAAAATTCAATCTTGATTATTGTGTACTCTTATGAGTAGGACGCTAGTTTTTCCATAGATGAGGGCATAAAGCGAAAAGATTTTATGAAATGGAAGCTCACGTTGCTCTCATCCATCCTCGTTGTGAATAAGATATAGCGCTCCTTGGTTTGCGGGGTAATCGTTATTGGCCCATCAGATTCTATAGCTAACTCCTTAATAAATAAATGTGCGTCATATCCACTCAAGTTATGGAAAACTACTGGTATTGTCCATGTATCTTGATAATTAAGATTGCAACTGTTATGTGCTGTTCCTCGATATCTGAAACAGAAATATGCCATTTATTAGTATTATACAAGAAAATATTACGATTTATACAAAAGAAATACTTACTGTTCTGTCAGGTGAAAATGATCTCTTACTTTTTCATCTGGGTTGTTAAATGGCTTTTTACATGTATGACATTGTATTGCCCTTTTGAAACTTTCATTTTCAGCGATGGTGAACTGATTGATTGATTTTGGATTTTCATGAAAATTTTTCAATTCCTGAGCTAGTTCTTTACGCTCATTAACAAACCATTCAGTTGGTGTTCTTGTATCAGATAGTCTTTGACGATAGGTTGCATGCTTGGATTTTTTATTATTAAATCTGTATTTGACGTAGTAGCCAATACTGAATGCTGTATGCTGCTGATACGCTCGTTTATTACCTTCGATGGGCTCAAGCAGACACTTAAAGTCAGCATAAACAATAAGTGGTACTTTCTCTAGATGCTCATAATTTTTGAATTTAAGATACTTGTCATTTTCCTTTGGTAACTGCACTTTACATTCGTTTCTTTGGCTACAGTCGATTTCATGTGCTTGCAACTTTTCAGCAGTACATAAAAAATGTAAGCATCTATCGCATATGTAATGAGCCGCTTTGTGTTTTGTAAGCTGATTTCTCACAAGTATTGATAATTCTTTCATCCGCACACAGAGAAATCGAGGCGGTGTTGAGTCATCTATTTCTTCATTTTCTTTGTCTTCATCCAAAAGATGATCTTGTATTAAGAGGAGATTAATATGTTTGTCTTTCTTATTTTTTGTTCCATGACATGGAGAAACAAGATGTTTCTTGCCACACTTCTTCAGGAAGTAAAGATTAATTGAAATTTCATTCTGCTTTTCAAAAGCAGATATCTGTGTTGGCATTACTGGAAAATTGATACCCTTGAAATTTAATCCGTTTGCAAACTTCTCATATTTAAGAACACGTGGATGTTTACTAGCTGGGTACAGTGCTGACAGCACACTCCAGTTAAAACACATGTCGTCATTATTTTGTACATTAGCACAAGCTTTTTTATCATGAATTCCATTCGTTAGTGCTATATAAGAACTTCCATGTAGCGGATTAAACTTGTTCAAATTCATAGTCAAAATCACTATTGATTTGAGAGACCATCCTGACTCTCAATCTGTAAATTGTCCAAGGTGTCGATCGATTATTTGCTAAATATCAGTGTTTAACTATTCCAACAAATCAGTAGTCTGATAAATATGTTGATTTTTGATGTTAAAGTATACAGTTTCTTGCACTTCCCTATCATTCTTGATCTTGTCAAATTCGTGATTACTGCTGTATCGATGTGACCCTCAAACGCTAACTGTATACTGCTTCAAATTACTGCCTGCTGTATGCTTTCTTCATATTTATGATACTTCAATTGGTTATAAGCACTCTGCATTTGACTCAAGATCTTCTAATATTTTAACTTCTCCTCAAGACTCAATTTCTATGTAGTAATGATAAAGTTGAGCGACTGTATATTTTCTTCAGCAAAATCAATCTATTTTTCAATATCATCCTCCTTTGCAGTAAGAATACATCCTACATACTGCTGCAATGTATTAGCTGTGGTAACGTAATACTCGCTGAGCTGGTTCTCGCACGTATTCATGATAGCTGAAAGCAATTATTAAATTTAGTTTCACCATACATACACACGCGCAAAAAGACGTAAAAAGCGTGCATACACGTACAAAACGACGTAAAAGGCATGCATAAAAGCGCAAAATACGTGAAAAGCGTGCATATACGCGCAAAAATGCGTAAAAAAGGATGCATATACGTGCAAAAATGCATAAAAAGGCATGCATACACACGCAAAAAAAATAAAAAGCGTGCATATACGCGCAAAAAGACGTAAAAAGCGTTCATACACGCGCAAAAAGATGTAAAAAGCGTGTATACATGCGCAAAAAGACGTAAAAGACGTGCAGACAGCGCAAAAAGACATAAAAATCGTGCTTATACGCGCAAAAAAACGTAAAAAGCGTGCATATACGAGCAAAAAATGCGTAAAAAGTTATGCATACTATTGCAAAAAGACACAAAAAGGCATGCATACACGTGAAAAAAGACGTAAAAGGCATGCATACACGCGCACACATTCTTTGGAGATATAGATTATTAATCTTACCGAAACCACGTACATCCTCGAGAGCTTTCTCTTCTAATAAAGATCCTTTTCATGAGAAATTCTTTTTGTTTAATGTTTCGTTTCTAGAGATCTCAAAAGCATCTTCGTTGGCAGGAGCTTTTGATAACTGCACTCGTCGACTGATTCATAGCAACTAAAAGAGTCCTCGATGGCTTAGTGGTTAGCGTGCTAGCTTCCTAGCCTGACAGACTCGAGGCAAAAACGGGTTCGATTCTCGTCGAAAAATTTTCGGGA
>JAPYYV010007560.1:0-28244 GCA_030522625.1 Copidosoma aretas | reverse complement strand
AAATAGCTTTTTATTGCTCATAATGTGATTTTATACCGAAAAATTGTTTTTTCACGCCACTGGACATGACTGAGAGAAAAATAGTAACACCATTGGATTTTACGTAAAATTTTTATGATGAAAAAGGGAAAAAAATAATAATAATGCGTGTTTTTAGGTCAGGAGAGTGGATAAAGTATGAAAAAAATGTTAAAAAATTGTTTTTTTTTTTTTTCATAAAACTGGTTTTTTTCACTATAAAACCCAACATAACACCAAAATCAATACCAGATTCGCATTTTCCATGTAATTTTGAATAAAAATATGTATTACTTTTAGACAAAAAAAATTTAGGAATCTGTAAGAAGTATTATGAAATAATATAATAGGAATATTACATGTTTCGTGTAAAAAACACATTTGGTCTTCTTGGCACGGTTTCAAATTTTTTTTTTTTGGGATTTATGGTTGGAAACTTTTTTTTTTGGTCAAAGAAAAGATGTAAGTGGCGTAATCGAAGATTCAAATAATTTGGTAAATAAGGAACACCCTAATATATATGTATATATACATACATAAATATAAAGATGTATATATATATATATTTATTGATAAAAATATTTATTTATATATACTAGTGGGGCTCCGCCACCCTGCAAGCTCCGCGCGCCAGCCCCCAGATTTTTCATGATAACTCCGAGATAACATAAGATTACTATTAATAGCATCATTAAATGTATAAAATGATTTAATGGGAATTATACTTCTATATGACGGTTATGCCGGAAGTAGATCAGTGATTTTCAAATTTCTCCCCTTTAAAAAAATCTATAACGTAAGTGAATTTTTAACGTCTAAAAAAAAACCTTTGACCACCGGATTTAAACTCGCCATCTCGTGCATACGAGCCGTGTACCGTGTCGAATTATCGACGAGCTACCTCTGTTAGTAAGCAAAACATCCCTTACTTCTGTATTTCAGTTTGTAGCTTACTTATATTTTCAATATTTAATTAGTGTTTATATATTTGTTGATTTATAATAATTAACTATCAAGCAATTAATTTCATGAGTGTTTCAAAACTTGAAAAATAGATTTTAGTAGCAGCTTTTCCATACATGAATTATTATTTCTTTTATAATAATACTTTGTTAGTATTTAAATAAATGAATAATTATTTCCTGAATTTTTACGCTTTTTTAAAATTTTTTTAGAAAAATTTTACAGATATAATATTCTCTATCATTGGTTTATAAATATGAGGTTCCATGGATCAATTATATAATTTAAATTGGGTCTTATTCTTTTAAAATTCAAGCTAGGATCATTACTGAACAAATTTCGGCTTGATCAATCACATCTACATATATCATTTGCCGGAAAAGTATAACTTGATACATGGGTGCCCAAGTTTTTTTCAAAAACTTTTCTTACATTGATGCCACTTTCTTCTCGACTGACTAACAATACACAAATCTATAGTTAGTTCTGAAAGATTTATAATATTCCCACTCTTTCAATAACTCAATCATCAAAAACAATAAATAATTTTTAATTAAATTATTTGTTTTTTCTCCGGATATTACGTTGGAGTATATTGGATTATTCAGTTAAAGGAGCTGGAGATTCATATTTATTCTTTTCTTTGAAATTATTCTAAATTTATTGATAAATTACTTACTAATAAACACTGTAATCGGGCGAGTCAATTTGGTAATTTGGTTTAAGGTGCGTGGGATTTGATTAATTTGAATTAAGTATTAAGCTTAAGTGTACGTGTCTTCTATCCGGTATCTGTGTAATCTTCAGTAATACTGTTAGTCACGTTTTTGGTTTAATACATAGATTATGAAAGACGAGACGACTACACAGGGCTAGAGGTATTACTCTTAACTGCTAAGGAATATGGCTTTTATTGCCTGCTTTTTTCTTAACGGTTAGGACGCCGCTCATTAGTTAAACAATACTTTTACCATTGCAGTAAAGCTCTGGTACAGCGTATGCATAAGGTAGCTGTGGTCTCGATGTCGTCTTACTTACCCTAAAAGCAGCTTTAGAAATTTTTCTCCAATAATTTTTGCACATTAACATTCGTTTATTCTGTATTTTAAATTTTAGCTTTTCTAGAATTATTCTGGAATGATATGTGAGTGTTTTTATTCATATTCGTAAAGTGCTGTAATTTTTTCGAGATTTTCTACCACATTTTTACCAAGATATACCTAAATTTAGAAAGATTAAGGTAATGTCGTAACATCGACCAAGACCTCTTCACCTCAAGACCTCCATCTGTCTGCCTTTATCTTTCAGAAAACCCATAAAAAAGTTATTTTTGGTCTATCTTGCTTTACCGTGGATGTACAGGGGTTTTTCTGTGTTCTAAAGATTCAATTGTCCTAACATTATTTTAAAATAATTTGTACAAATTCCTATTCATATTTGTAATGTGCTTTGCTTCTTCGTAACTTTCGACAACTGTTTTTCCAAGATGTTCCTGAAATTAGGACGATTAAGGTAATGTCGTAATGTTAAACAAAACCTATCTGTTTGTAATTTGACTCCAGGAGGAGCTAAGAATATTGATATGATCAAAAGTTACGAGCAATTTAGGTAAGTGCTTAAAAATCGTTAATGTTTTTTGTTCATGAGGGGTTTTAACTTATATCGATGCAACAACCTGAATCGCTCGTCACTTTTGACTGGAGCAATAGTTGTTTTTACCCCAGGGCTCGAACGGAAGCTTGTTTCAAGATATTTTTTGTGCTGACTTACGAAAAAATTAAAAAAATTTATAAGCCGAATCACGGTCAAAATAGTAACTTAAATATTTTATGAAAAAACGAGAATCTTGTATTTTAAAAGCTTCAAGTTTTCTTGCTGTATCTTTTTCCAGTGGGGAAAGATGGGTGTCCTGCGGGACAAAACGTGTTCTTAGGGTCATAACAAAAAAAAAAGCACCCGTAGTACATACATTTTTGCATTTTGGAGGTGTACCACGTAAAAATATTTGCCTAAATTTTGCACATAAAGAGTGCACATTTTTTCCGGATTTAGACAAAAATATGTATGTTCATACATACGTTTCTGCTGTTAGGTCCGCCAGAAATTCTAGCAAAAACATAAGTCATCACGACCTCTGAAGCAATGATGGAATTACTTACTAGTGCAGAAATATATGCTAACGTACATTGGTTTTCATTGATAATGCACTTTATGCAAACTAAAGGTATAAAAACGATGCTGTAACACTGTCCACGCAAACGAGCGTCGCCATAGCTGCGTTCTTTACAGCGCAAGGTCGTGTAAATTGTTTTAAGCTATTTACATAAATAAAAGCTACGTACATAATATAATTATCTGATCCTATTCTTTACGTTATCTGAGAAGAACAGTGCCTCTTACCTCTCTTTACATAGCTTAGCTGTGCTACAGACCAATACACTGATAACGGTACTTGTGCACATGTGATTTTCATTTTATTTGGTAAACCAAAGTTTAATGCTTACATGTATAGAACCTTATAGCGGCAAAGAGTGCGATTGCAAGGTAGAGGGTATCAGATTTAACTATATAAACAGCTAAAATATAAATTTTCACTTAGTTAGAAAATTGATTACATCCAATATATCAGAAATGACCTTGTAAAATCATTCTGTACGACAAACAGCTGTCTATTGTGTAACATTGTAACCAGAAGCAGAACTTTTCAACAAGTTTATGGAAATAAAAGATTCGTGACTATTGATACAAGTTACTTGTTTGGTTACAAGCACACGGATATACGATAAATAACTAATCAAAGGAAAAACAAGTCCATTTCCAGATTAACACACAACTTATTAAAAGTTTACATGTTTTACGTCAAAATGATTGAATAACCTAAAATTTTGCACGCTTTTACGAAAAAAAAAACGACGATGAATGCCAACAAATTTTTGATGATGCGCCGATAAATTTATATTTTATGCCAACAGATTTTTCTCTTATGCGTTGCAGCCGATATTTCTACTTTCTTGTTAAAAAAAAATACATTTTCTTGGAAATATGACAAAATACCATTCCTTTTTACGAACCTTCCATCTTAAATAATTAGGAAATGGAAAAAAAAATCATGGTAGGTGCTTGTATGACATTAAACACATATACTGTCACAGATAAGAAGCAAAATTTCTAGAATGTTATCCCTGTCAATCTTACAATCTGCCAGAACGAGCTGACAAGTCACAAAAGTCACCATAGCTAAAGCCGTAGCTGTAGCGGCGATAGCTATTGTGGCGGTTGTGGTGGCGGTTGTGATGGCGGTTGTGGAAGCGGAAAAAACAGTTTGACTGGCAGCCTTGGACTTGCACGCTGAGAAGACCGACAAGTTGCACTAAGACCGTATGAGTCGAAGGATTTTTTCGACACGTTCTTTGTATGAAAGACAATTATTCAAAGCTAATTATTGTTTGTCACAGTAAGCGGCAGTCTGGTTATTGAGATCTCGGAAATAATATCTAATCCTACGAAGGATTACCCTGGGAAACCCATTGGGCAGGTGAATTAAGACTAAAACTAGTCATCACTAAAGATTTGATGCACGAAACATTGGGTGGTGGAGCCATCGTCGATGTATTTACCAAAGGCAGTCATCACAATAATCTCAGCGTAATCATTATCACACAAAGATAATTGTATCGAGGTACATGTTAACCCGATATACTTATTTTTAAAAGTTTTTCGTATACATATGTGGAATTTTGGGCTTTTACAAATTTGTTATGGTTATGTTAAACAGTTTTTACAAAGTCTTAGTCACTCGCTCAAGAGAAGTTAGGTTATATGGTTAGAAATCAAATAAATTTTCAGTAGGTAGAAATTTGTAGTCAGGCCAAGTTTTGTAAAATATTATAAGAAAATGACTTTTTTCGGTTATGGTTTTGATTGAAAAGGTAAATATCTTAAAGAGAAAAACAGCAGAAACTATTTTCTCTAGATATCTTATCATGAATGAACAAAATGATTTTTTTTGTACGTTTAACGTACCGATTTGTTAATCTACCAACATCTAACATTTGTGTATTGGTTATATTTTATAGAATTTTAAAAAATCGCGGTAAAGTGGCAAAGGAAATGATCTGCTGAGTAATTTAAAAAAATAAAATTTTAAATCAATTAAAATGGTGCGCAATTATCTACAATTCTAAATAAGACACCATTACAAGATCGATAATATTTGACTAAGGTATACAAACGCTCCCTATATTTACAGTGTTCTTATCCGTTTACTAGACGTAACTGGTAGCATGCAAGTGACGTAGCATAACTAAAGGATTTTTAAAAAAATTTTTAGATACAATTTTGATAATCTTGCTATTCTAGCGCTTCTTTTCTTAACACTTCCTCTCATTTTCGTTATCGGAAAGTTTGTTATCTTGCACAGTGTATGCTACTATATTTTCCAAGCTTGGATCCATGCACTTTTTTCTTTTACACTCGACTTTCTTGAAGTGTAAGATTCGCTTTTAAACTTAGTAGTATTTTGTTTACTTTTTTTCGCTTATCACTGCACGGTCAATTTAAGGTGTGTATTGTCACGGAGTATTTTTGCAGACATGTGAGACCATCGTTGATAATCACGCTTCGTAAATGTTCCATGTTCTTTTGGGTAAGGAAAATCATTTATTTCGCGTGGTGTACTTTTTTTACTCAAGAAAATCGCTGTTACTAGAAGTGCGCAGAATAAAGCTAGTAATATTTATTTCTGCTGTACAAAAATTATTTTCTTTGGGGCAGAAATTTGTTTTTGTTTTAAGTATTATCATACTTTGGGCATGCTGACGCAAGTGTTTTAATCGTAGCATTAAGTGGTACATTTTCTTTAACAACGATTGACGTGCACTCCCATATGTTCCTGATAAGTATGATATCAGCCTCGCGTAGTAACGCCCTCTGCTGTTGTGTTAAGAGCATAAAGAGCTCTTGAAATGGCGGTGTGCTTCTGTGCATACGGAAAACGCGATTTTGATGGCATCACAACATTACGATGGGAACTTGATTTATCGTGTCGCTTTTTTAAATTTGTTTTTTGGCACGAATACATACTGACACTTATAGTCAGACAAAATTTACGTACGAAATCGATTACTAAGCAGCCCGCTTGGCTTAAGATCGGAAAAAATAGCCAAATGGTAGCAGAGAATCGTTTTCATAAGATTCTTGCAAAATCAAGGATTATCCGGACACACTTTTCCTGTATTTGTGCGCGATAGCGTACATTTCTAATGATAATAATGTACTGGTCGCTTAACGTTATATTGTACTAAAATTTACCTTAGTACGATTTTATTGTGTATCAATAATTACGCTGAGATTATTGTGATAACCACCTTCGGTAAATATATCTACGAGGGCTCCGGCACCCGATGTTTCGCGCATCAAATCTTCAGTGATGACTAGTTGTGGTCTCGATTCACACGACCAATGGGTACTTTGGGTTAATGCTTCGTGAAATTAGATAATATTTACGAGATCTCAATAACCTGACTGCCACTCACTGTGACAAACGAAAATTAGCGTAAAATGATTGTCTTTTATACAAGCAACGTGTCGAAAAAATCTTTCGACTAATACAGTCTTAGTGCAACTTGTCGGTCTACTCAGCGTGCAAGTCCATGGCTGCCAATTAAACTGTTTTTCCGCTACCACAACCGCAATCACAACCGCCATCACAACGGCCACCTTAACCGCCACAATAGCTACCACCACTACAGCTACAGCTCCAGCTAAGGTGACTTTTGCGACTAGTCAGTTCGTTCTGGCGGATTGTAAGATTGACGGGTATAACATTCCAAAAATTTTGATTCTCATTTGTGACAGTTTTCGTGTTTAATGTCATACAAGCATCTACCATGAAGACTCTTTTTTCCATTTTCTAATTATTTAAGATTGAAGGTTCGTGAAAAGGAATGGTTTTTTGTTACATTTCTAAGAAAATGTATTTTTTTCAACTAAAATGTATAAATATCGGCTGCAACGCATACGAAGAAGACTCTGCTGGCATACAACAAAAATCGATCGGCACATTATCGAAAATTTGTTGACGTATATCTTTACGTAAACAATATAAACTTTTAATAAGTTGTAAGTTAATCTGAAAATGGACTGGTTTTTTCATTAATTAGTTATATATCGTATATCCGTGTTCTTATAACAAAACGAGTAACTTGTATCTATAGTCACGAATCTTCTATTTCCATAAACTTGTTAAGAAGTTCTGCTTCTGGTTGCGTTAATACACCATAAAAAGCTGTTTGTCCCAGAGAATGATTTGACAAGGTCATTTCTGATACATTTGATGTAATCAATTTTGGAACTAAGTTATAATTTAAATATTGGCTGTTTGTATTGTTAAATCTGATACTTTTTACGTTGTAATCGCAGTTTTTGCCGCTGTTAGGTTCTATACCTGTAAGCATAAGACTTTTGTTTAGCAAATAAAAAGAAAATCATGTATGCTCAAGTACCTTTATCAGTGGATTCGTCCGTAACACAGCTAAGCTTCTTAGAGGGATGTAAGACGTACTGTTCTTTTTAGATAACGTAAAGAATAGAGTCAGTATAATTATATTATGTATGTAGCTCCTATTCATGTAAATAGTTAAAAAAAATTTACACGAGCTTGTGCTATAAAGAACGCAGCTATGGCGACGCTTGTTCGCGTAGACAGTGTTACAGCATCGTTTTGATACATTTAGTTTGCATAAAGTGCAATATCACTGAAAACCAATATACGTTAGAATATATTTCTACTCTAGTAAGTAACTTCATCATTGGTCTATAGGTCGTGACGACTTATATTTTTGCTCAAATTTTTGCTTCGACCAAATTAACCCTATAAAGGTCTAGGACAAAATCGAGCTACAAATATTTATCTAGTGCAATTATTTAATTTACATTTATTGACATCCATCTCCTTGTTGTCTAGTATTTTACAGATATACCTGTCTTGATCTGAATCTGTAAAAGACTCGAAAAAAAAAGGAGATGCCTCTGTTCTTTAAGTGAGAACTCCTTAAGGCACGACTCGGTTGGTGATAAAACAGCAGAAATGTACGTACGTACATACATATATGTGTCGAGATCCAGAAAAAATATGCAATTTTCATGTTTAAAATTTAGGGCGATTGTTTTCACGAGGCACACTTCAAAAACACTAAAACTTATGTACTACGGGTGCTATTTTTCATTGTTATGACCTAGGGAACAAGTTTTGTCCCGCAGGATACCTGATTTTTTCCCCTGGAAAAAGGTACAGGAAGAATACTTGAAGCTTCTGAAGTTATTTTTTTTTGTTTTTTCATAAGTTTAAAAAAAGTTACTACTTAGACCGTTATTCAGCTTATAAATTTGAAAAAAAATTTTCCTAAATTAGTACAAAAAATCTCTTCAAACAAGCTTCCGTTATGGCGCTGGTAGGACTTACACTATTGATCCAATTAAAAGTGACGAGCGATTAAGGTTGGTGCTTCAAAATAAGTTAGAACCCCTGATTAACAAAAATCATTAACGATTTTTGAGCACTAACCTAAATTGCTCGTAACTTTTGATCAGATTAATGTTTTTAGCTCCACCTGGAGTCAAACAAAAAGCTTATTGAAAGGACTGTCGAATGCTTTTAAAAAAATTTCTTTTTAAGTATTGTCTAGTAAGTAAGGACTAACAAACGTGAATTTTTTTATTTTAGAAGCGTTCAGTTTTCTTGCTGTATCTTTTTGCAGAATGAAAAAAATTCGGTGTTTTGCGAGGCAAAATGGGTTTCCTGGTTCAAGACAAAAAAAACGAGCATTGGTATTTCATAAATTTCAGCGTTTCGTAGAAGTGCCACGCGAAAACATTCACCCTAAATTTTTAACACAAAAAGTGCATATTTTTTCTGGATTTTGACATATATACTGGAACTTGGTGACCCTCCGGTCTCGCCTGTTGCCTTTGGATTTTGCCACGTATAGTCAATGTATAACAAATATTACCGTGTATGTAGTTTATGCTGTATGTAGTGTGTGTACACGTATGTATACATACGTACTCACGTAGGATGTGTTTGAAGCTTATGTGTTTAAGTACGCATACGTATATGTTTATATACTTTGTTAGTGTGCGCGCAAATGTGTGTACATTTAATACACACATAGACTACTAAGAATTTTTATTTAACTAAAGTAAACAATTGCCGAAAAAATGTTTGCATGCACGGCAGATCTATGCAAACAGCTAATATTTAATAGGTTTTTATAATATTACGTAACCTTCAAACGTTGAAAAATAAGCTGTATCTTAAAAAGAAAGAAAAATAGACACAAAATAGCAATTTTCACAGCTTTCCTAAAGGCATAAATAACATTGCCCGGCACAAACATAGAGGTGCTGAATAATATAAAAGCAAAACCTTCAAAATTAGTGATCTAGATGTATATTCATGAAATCAAGCAAGAAAAGTGTGTGAAATATTATACCATGTTCAGTAAAATCAATGATTTTTATAGCCGACTAGAATTGGTCTATAAGTAATACTTTAACACAACATGAGTTTGTTCAATTATTTTTGAGATAATTCCTCATGTATTGTTTTCTTGTAAATAAAGGAGCTGTGTAGATCAGCGATGTATTAATCACAAAGGGATGCTTTTGTTTTTTCTTTCGAAGTGCTTGAGGCACCTCCCAACACTATAAGTTGTCCTGAAGAGGCTGCTATGAGCAGTGAAATATCGACATTGGCTAATAAAAGAAGTACACTCCAATCTGGCTTTTTGATTTGATGCATTTTATAATTATATAAACGGAGTGAGAATGAAGATGACAAAGGTTGTGGTTGAGAAGAATAGTTCTAAATATTGTTAGAGTAATCTAACCTTTAAAAAACACAAAAAACACTTTCTCTTAGCGGAAAAGCAAGATAGACACCAAATAAAAATTTTACAGACTTACAAAAGGGTACATTAACACCGAGGCGAACAAAGAAAGAGGTTTTGGTCAACGTTACGACATAACCTTAATTGTCCTAATCTCAGGTGCTTCTTGGTAAAACAGTGGTAGAAAATGTCGAAAAAAAAGCATTTTAGAAATATGAATACAAAATCGTACAATTTATTCTGGAATAATTTAAGAACAACATAATCCTAAGAACACATAAAAACCCCTATACATCCCCGGTAAAGTACGATAGGCCAAAGATAAATTTTTTACGGGTTTTCTGAAAGATACATTAAGATGAAGGCGGACAAATAGAGAACTTTCGGTCGAAGTTACGACATAACCTTAATTATTCCACACTTGGGTATATCTTGGTGAAAAAGTGGTAGTAATCTCGAAAAAAAATACAGCACCTTACGGATATGAATACAAACACTCACAAATTATTGCAAAATAATTCTAGAAAAACATCAAATTTAAAAAAACAGAATACATAAATGTAAATGTGCAAATAATATTGGAGAAAAATTTCTAGAGCCGCTTTTGGGGTGGGTAAGACGACACTGAGACCACAGCTACCTCATACCTACGCTGTACCAGAGCTCTACTGCAATTGTAAAAGTATTTCTTAACTAATAAGTGGCGTCCTAACCGTTAAGAAATAAGCAGACATTAAAAGCCATAATTCTTAACAGTTAAGGGTAATACTTCTACCACTGAGTATCCGTGTCACCTTTTATAATCTATGTAGTATGGTATGTGTACTATTTATGTGCGTGTGTATACATGTGTACGCCCTGCACTCTCCACGTGCCAACCCCTATGCCAAATGATACCCTTTAACAATAAGCGGTAGGATGTTTCTATTTTATTTATATACACAATTATAATTACGCTTTTCTTGGTAATCCACGAAAGGAAATGGTTGTTTTTAGTAGTGAGGAAGAGGGGATAGTTTGATTTTTAAATACTCGACAGGAATAGAGAAATTAAGCCAACATGACCTTAATTATAGGGGGGTTAAGGGGGTCCAATAACCCTAACCCAATCTAACTTTAATATAATATGTCTGATTCGGGGGGGGGGGGGAGGTCAAAAGAAGTAGGGCGTTGATAGCCCCTTTGGAATGACTATAGATTATAGAAAAACATTATTACAATGATTAAATTTTGGTCTACAAACCGTTGTAACCCTGCGATCGAAAAATTTAAGAGCATTAGATCAAAACAATTCTTATTTATTTCAAAACTATTTCACATTTTTATTCTGTTAAATAAAAACACTGTAATAAGATTATACCTGAATAATAATATTTTTAAACTAAATTCGTTATTTCTTAATGTTGTTTTCAGATTTGTATGAAAAAATTATCTGTTGATATCAATTAAATCTACCAATTAATCAATAGTTATACTTGAAAAAAATTTTTAAAAGTCAGACACCTTCCACTTTTACTGATGTGTCGGACTTTGAAAGCATCGAATGATGTCACTACTACTGTGAAAGTGTATTGGTTTGAACTCAGTAGTTGTATGCTTCCGAAAAAGTTTAAGGTGTCTAACTCCCAAACACGAAGTCACGCATAACCAGCATGAAAGTGTCTGACTTTATATACATCAAGCACAGAGAGCTCGACTCTGGAAGCTCTAGACCTTGACGTCGGCAGTCTTAGAAGCCCAACGTCGAAGGACCAGAGCTTAAAATTTCGTCGAAGGCGCTGACTTCGATATTCGATCACGAGCGCCTATAAAGTATGCAAAGGTATTATATATGTACGGCATATGCGGCTGCTCTGCCTGCAGCGCACGCAGCTGCATATATATATAGTAATCTGATCTGGCAAGCATGAGAGGGGATGCATCCACTATTTAACCTAAGCCTTATCTATATATACTTCTATCACCTTAAATGTAAAATCTGACGGAGAAGTGCGTACATCTTGATAGCCGAGATTACTTAACGTTTTTCCCCCTCTGGGCTGTGTCTTTAATTAAAAGCTACAATTTAGTTCCACGTCTTGGTTATAAAATTAAAATTAGGGCATAATGAGCAGGAAAAAAATTTTTTTTTTTGTAGGAACGTTTTGTGGATCTATAACAAACACGCTTTCTTTGTCGATCAATCTATGCTTTAAGCAATAATATAGTATAGGCAAAAATGATCTTTATTGTGTGTCATTGTTATTTCTATTGTGATTATTATAGTTTTATCAATATTATTCTTACTACAAAAAATCAGAGTGTTCTACAAATACTATTTTTGCGAGAAAATATTTATAGCTACTAATACTTTGAATCTTCAGCCATTGTAAAACCTTAAATCTAAATTATGGAGGTCATCGAATATTGCCATAGATTATCAAAATTTAAGTCATTTAAAACCTATAGTCCTCAAAGTCAATGTAATCTCAATGTTAGTGTGAACGGGTGATAATAATAAATTTGCTTCGTATTTGTAAATATATGTATTCTAAACATAAAATATATATTTAAAAAGTACATTTAATTTTTCGTTGTTCTTTAGAAATCATATTCTATCATATTCTGTTGCAACATATAATTGTGGACATATATTTCATCAATAAACATGGACCAATATTATGTTCACATGTTGCGTTAAAAATGTCAGTTATGGACTCATTTATTTATATTTAATATGCGTGATAGTTATAATTAAAACCAGTCGTAACAGCTTTACATATAATAAAGTATACATCACCTTTAACTTCGAGAAGTTGTTGTATTCGACTAAATATTTGCCCTTTATCCTCAACTTTAGTAACTTTAATACGCTGTGGCATATATTTTTGGCCTACAATTTCTACTTATTTGTATGTTTTTCCTTGTGTAACTAAAGAAATATAGTTAGTTATAGTATGAGGTAAGAGAACTATATGTACATATACTCCTGTATGAAATAGTTAATACGTGTGGGTCGTAAGTAATGCCCCCTCACGCCCCCACACGTTTTTTTACATACTTGAATGTAAGGTAAAAATATGCTGATTTTTCATGATTTTCTACAGCAAATCTGACCCACCACGCCCCCCGTGCCCCCCCCCGCCGTTTTTCAGTCTGCCCACCCACAGTCTTTCCACAGCCCCCCCTTATTTTTACCACAGCCGCCCCACGTTCCAACACACCGCCTTAGGCCCCATATTTCCGGTTAAGTATCGCTTATTTACCTCACAAGATAAATTTGTTTTCTCCGTATTTTCATGTGAAAATCATGCATGTGTTTTTAAAGCCCTACCGCCCCTCCCCGCCCCCCCCCCCCCCCCCCCCCCCCCCCTCAGGGGATTTTTTTAACCCCCCCCCCCCCCCCCCCCCCCCCCCCCCCCCCCCCCCGCAAGGACTGAGAATTTTTTTCGAGTCTGATATATTAGACCCCCCCCCCACTTACACGCCACATTTTAATCATAGCTAAAGATGGCCTATGTCACCCGAAAGACATACTTTCGCCAAACTCTGCCGACTACAGACGAATAATTCCGATTACATACGATCTGATTACAGGGATCTGGTAGAGCAGTCGATTTATGCCTGCAAAAGAAACAGGTGTGTGCAAATTATAATGGCGCTGTAGTCGAGCATACTATAGCTGAGCAGTGATAGGCTAAGATCTTCTAATCGGAAACCATGTTTTTTTCATCAAAATAATGATTTAAGACATATTTATGTGACTAACAGCCGTTCTGCATTCGCCAGGACAAGTCCTATGGGTGGGGAAACTACTTGGGAAAAATCCATCCCGGAACGATCCAGTGTATTGCCTGAGTCCTGACCGGGTGTCTACGAATAAACACTAGGTCTAAATCCTGCACACTCCTTCTTAGATTGTCCGTAATGTAAGAGAAACAGTTAATCGAACCCCCGTAGAAAAGCAGCGGAGACGAGCCCTAAGCAAACGGCAATACTTAAACCAAATCCTACCCATGCCCGTACACTGCTAAACTTGGGTGATCGACGAAACTGCAGCTCTAACGCTGCGCCACCGTGTCGGCCTACATACATACATACTTACCCAAAGCCTAGAGCGTATAGGTATACTCCCATACACGGAGTAAACATTGGGCACTCTCTAAATGCAGCTTTTACAATAAAGGCTGATTTATAATTCGGTCAGTGCAGGGAACAAAAAGTAGGAACGTTAATGTCGATAAGCTTGGTATCATACGTGTATGAAAATATGTATTATACTGTAATCAACTTTTGATTTTCATGAAAATTCCAAGGTCGCACCAAACATCTTGTCTTATCGTTATGTGAAATATATTGCAAATGACTTTTAGAATTCTAATAATCGTTTTAAGACATCTTTATGAAAAATCACGGATATTAGATTACCGCAAGATATTAAAAAAAATTTTAAGAATTTTGAGAAATTGTATTTATTGATTGAAATAGGTATAAAATAAATTTATTTTTTTATTAATAAATTTTAGAGATACAATAATATAGAATAAACCTTGAAAACATTTTTGAACGTAAAGTTGAGCAGTAGGCCCCAAAAGTAACTTTATAAAGAGACAATATGAAAAATTTTTGTACGCAACGTTGTGCAGAAGGACCTAAAATATAGTACAACAAGCTTATCTAAGGCCGCGGTCACATGGAGTGCGTAACGCGTACCGCGGGACCATTAGGGCTCATGAGAGGGAGCAATAGGTTCGCGTATTTGACCTCTCTCTCACTCTCACAGGTTCGAGTGGTTACGCTTACGCGTTACGTGCTCCATGAGACCACAGCTTAAGCATAGTGGCTATTCAAAACTTACAGCTGATGTCTTTAAGGTGGCAAATAAGTACATCTACTTGATTATCGTTATTGGTATATATCTCTTTGTCAACTTAATGTGCAGAGATGCGTAGGTAGAAAAATCAATGTTATAAAGGTTAGTTTCATAAGTGTAGGAAAAAATCTATTAAACAGTGAGAGAATTCTGACTTTCATAAAGTTTACGACATTCCAGCAAACATATTTTCTTAAGTATTGTAAAATATCTTCTAAATGACTTTGAGGGTTCTAATGCTCATTTTAAGTCATGTAAAAAAGAATTTTTAGAATTTTAAGAAATGCTTTTAGTTGGTTGCAGTAAGTATGAAATAAATTTTCTTTTTAATGTATCAATTAGTAGAGATACATTTATATTCTAATTTAAAACTATATTCTCACTTACAACTTAACAACGATTTAATAACGACTTAATAACGCCACACTCAAGTAAGATTTTTTTCATTGTTGCTTTCATCATACCAAAAAACCGCTATTAAGTTGTAAGTAATAATATAGATTTAGAATGTTTTATGAGGCTGATGCACAGTCAGCGATTCTTACGAAAAAACATGCAGAGAAAATTATCGTACACTATGCATAAAATTTTCCACCTTGACCCCAACGAATCACTGATTTGCTTTATCATTTATATAATAAAATCAGAAGGCCCTGATTTACATAAGAATTAATTAATACTAGTCTTGGATAAGAGAGGAACTCTCCGGGAGAATTATTAAAAATGTAGGAATGAGATGAATCAGAACCAACAGCGTGTGAAGCTCACGCCCCCCGATAGCTTAGTTGGTAAAAGCATCTGTCCAGTGTACAGAGGGTCGTGTGTTCAAGACACGTTCGGGGAAGATTTTTTTCATTTTTGATTTCATTCTCCCAGAAAATCGTTATCAAGTTGTAAGTTAACGTATAGTTTTAAAATGTTTGATGAGGTGGACGCACAGTCAGCGATTCTTACGAAAAAACATACAGAGAAAATTATTATACACTATCTATACAATTTTTCACCTCGCCTCCAACGGATCACTGATTTGCTTTATTATTCATATAATAAAATTAGAAGGCGCTGATTTACATCTGAATTAATTATAACAAGTCTCGGATCAGACAGGGACTCTCCGGAAAAATTATTAAAAATTCTGGAATAAGATTAATCAGAACCTACGGCGTGTTAAGCTCACGGCCCCCCATAGCTCAGTGGGTAAGAGCATCTGTTCGGTGTACAAAGGGTCGTGTGTTAAAGTCACACTCGGGAAAGATTTTAATAATTCTTGCTTTCATTCTCCCGAAAAATCGTTATTTAGATCTAAGTTAGAATATAGTTTTAAAATGTTTGATTAGGCTGACGCACAGTCAGCGATTTTTGCAAAAAAACATACAGAGAAAATTAGTATTCACTATGTATACAATTTTCCACCTCGCCTCCAACGGATCACTGATTCGCTTCATTATTCATATAATAAAATCAGAAGGCGCTGATTTACATCTAAATTAATTAATACGAGTCATGGATCAGAGAGGGACTCTCCGGGAGAATTATTAAAAATGCAGGAATGAGATGAATCAGCACCTCCAGCGTGTAGAGCTCACGGCCCCCGATAGCTCAGTTAGTAAGAGCATCTGTCCGGTGTACAGAGGGTCGGTTGTACAAGCCACACTTGGGGAGGATATATTTTATTCTTGCCTTCAATCTCCCGAAAAATTGTTATCAAGTTGTAAGTTAGAATATAGTTTGGAAATGTTTGAAGAGGCTGTCGCACAGTCAGCGATTCTTACAAAAAAACATACAGAGAAAATTGTTATACACTATGCATACAATTTTTTACCTCGCCTCCAACCGATCACTGATTTGCTTCATTATTTATATAATAAAAGCCAAAGGCAGTGATTTACATCTGAACTAATTAATACGAGTCTTGGATCAGAGAGAAACTCTCCGAAAGAATTATTTAAAATTCAGCAATGAGATAAATCAGCACCTACGGCGTGTAAAGCTCACGGCCCTTGATAGCTAAGTTGGTAAGAGCATCTGTCCAGTGTACAGAGTGTCGTGTGTTCAAGCCACACTGGGGGAAGATGTTTTTTATTCCTGCTTTTATTCTCCCGAAAAATCGTTATTAAGTTGTAAGATAAAATATAGTTATAAAATGTTTGATGAGGCTGACGCACAGTCAGCGATTTTTACGAAAAAACATACAGAGAAAATCATTTCACACCATGTATACAATTTTCCACCTCAACTTCAACGGATCACTGATTTGCTTTATTATTCATATAATAAAATTGGAAGGCGCTGATCTACATCTGAATTAATTAATAACGAGTATTGAATCAGAGAGGGACTCTCTGGGAGAATTATTAAAAATGCAGGAATGAGATTAATCAGAACCTACAGCGTGTAGAGCTTACGGTCCCCGATTGCTCAGTTGGTGAGAGCATCTATCCGAATATAGTTTTAAAATGTTTGATGAGGCTGACGCACAGTCAGCGATTCTTACGAAAAAACATACAGAGAAAATTAATATACACTATGTATACAATTTTTTACCTTGCCTCCAACGGATCACTGGTTTGCTTTATTATTTATATCATTGATATTATCCGTAATGTTAATATTATTATTATGGTTGTCGTCACGGTCAGCATCAAATCCTTCATCATTAGCATTACTAACATGACTTACACTCTAATTATCATCTTCATAATCATAATTATTACCATTTTAATAATTATTATCATCACCAATGTCATGAGAATCATTGTATAATCATTTTATTTATTTGACCGCTATGATTGTTATTGTTACTATTCATAATTTCGTCATAATATTCATTATCATTACAACTATAATCTTCACTATCGATATCATCATTGCTATCATGCAATGATCATCATCATTTCTTTTAACATTATTGTTATGAACACCATTGTCATCATCATTATTACCGTAATAATCAGAGCTATTTCTTGGATCACTATAAATGATACTATACCTCCCATCATTATTATGAATAATATTATAATCATCATTATCGTTGATAATTTCTATTTTGTTTATGATAGTCATAAATATTCTCTTCCCAACCATCCTTATTATTATCACTCTCATCATCATCATCATTTTCATCATCATCATCAGAATTATCATAATCATCATCATTACCATCATTATGCTTAGTATTATGATAAAAATTTAAGCCATGATCATGAAACACTTTACCATCATTTTCATTGTCAGAATTATAATCCTTGTCACAATCATTATCATTACTATAATTAACAACATGATTAACATCAACCCTATTATTATCGTTCTTATAAGTATTACCATTAAAAAATCCACCATTATGACTCTGATCGTGATCAGCATCATTATATTCATCATCATCATCATCATTATCATCATCATTATTGCTATTGACGGTTTCATTATCGTTATCATCATAATCATTGTTAAATGACGATCTTATTAGATCCAAACAATACTTGAAGATTACTTTCTCTTTATAAAAACAAAAAGGTTTTCAAGAAATGACTATTAAGACTTTTAACACAATTTCTTAATGATGACTCTAGTGACAATTTCTTGTTTGCTATTTTTTATTATTTTTCTAAAAAAACAAAAAACCGCACACCTCATCATGGGTAGTTCGATAATAATGAAGTAGCTTACGGATACTTATCAAGAACCATTATCTTTATCGTACTATCAGGATTCTATTTATTTATTACCTATGTGTAAAATTAATTGTAAAATTGTCAAACAAATGGTATAATGCTAAAGTTCTTGTGGTGCGGAAGGTTGTATGTATATTTTATATTGACAACTGACTGATTGTATGATAAAGATCATTATTAAAAGGAATCGTGTATAAGATTATAGTAAAAGGATAAGATAAGAAAACATTGAAAAATCAGGAAAGCAATTGTTAATAACCGAGACATAGATCTACATCATAATGAAAAATTACTGATATTTACAAATATACATTTTTCTCTTTACCCATTCATAAATAAGTAAAGGAAAAATCTAGTTGTTAAGCATTTGCTAGTTTTACGACATGTATAGACGTGTCAGACTAGCCCACGATATTCCCAATCTATATTAAGAAGGAAGTTGGATAGTTAATGATCAGTACTTAAAAAATTTTGTAGCAGAGTAAGTTAAGGTTTCTAGCTGCTTGCTACTTTAGTTATTTATTAAAAAATTGCATACCTTACGTACACACATTTTTAAGTTAGTTGTGCGATACACGAGCCATATACGTGCATGCAGAAAAGCAAGCTGCCGCGCTCGAACGCTGTGAATACAAAAGAGAATAAAGTTTTGCTATAAACTAGTCGAGGCAAATAAGCTGTAAATTGGCCAGATTTAGTATCAACCTTAATACTTATAGAGTACTCATTTATACTTTCACATATAATCAATTGAAAACAGATGTAGATAATACTAGTACACACGTAAATTATCCTTGCAATGATACATGTTCTTAATGCTTCATAAATATGTTAATTCAACAATTGTTATACTTTTGAATCGTAAGATGAAATAAAGTTTTAATTGTCTGAAAAGATGTGTTTTTTAACTAAATGCAAACATAGTATTAAATTACAGTTGGTATAATATAATAAAATCTAAACATATACATCCGGTTTATACATACATATGATATTGATACTGATAGATACATTAGTACTCGTAACACACAAAAACTGGTATAAGTACCTATGTATAAAGATGTACAAGCATTTCTTAGAGACTTTACTCGACTATAAAGTTTAGCCGCAGATACGTGTGTGAACCGTCCACTTTGTTAGGCAAAAGCACACATAGTACAGCTGCTATTAGTACTGTAAACGCTATAAAGGTACAGATAGAGGAAAAGTGCGCGCACGAGAGCATCGTCGGAAATCCCAGGACACTGTGCTTTCTTCTTACTTAAAGCTGAGAGACTTTTAAGTTGTATAGCTAGTAGTGCTTTAATATGCACAGCATACCGGCAGAAATATATATTGTTTGGTATGAGCGAATGCGTCGTATGTGAGCCACGATATGAAGCGTGTGTGTGTTTAGGCAGCAAAATTGTGTGCGTCGACCTGTGCAGATCCCTTTCGAGCGAGCAAGTAAGCGGTCGCGTGTTGCGTACCCCGCTTTTGTTCTTTACTGATGTATAAATAAAGCCCATTTTCTTGAGTTGCAAATATCGTACTCTGTTATTTCTTAAACCCACGACCACGTACGCTACAAACTGGCGACGAGGATGGGATTGCAAAGACTCTAATATCTGAAAAGTCAATCGTGGAAAAACGGTGTGTGTGTGTGTGTGCATCGATACATTGTGCTGCATTAGATTAATGGCTCCGACAGGCCGCATGGGGCAGATTTTACATCCACGAAATTATTTGAGGAAGGTGTGCCATCTACGGATAGAAACAAAAAATTCAACCACCATACTACAAATCAATAAGAATACACACATATTTTTTTTACTTATACACACATACAGTTTCAAGTGCACTCCATACACGAACTACATGGGCTATACAGCAACTTTGAAAACTATCTTTTCCCTTCTACATTCAAGCTACTAAGATGGCCACTACTTCAGAAAATACACCGCCCATTAACACTTCAACAATTAGCGTAAACAATACGCCGCAAATGCAAATAAAATGCTTCCAACCTCAATCTTCAAATTCGACAAGATGGATACAACTTTTCGAGGGAACGTGCACAATGATGAAAATCAAAGAAGCGGGCAAGACAGGATTTTTATTACACTACATTGGAGAAGAGGCTTTCGAGATCTTGTGCGAAAAATTCGGCGACGATGACCCTTACGGGAAAACCTACATCGAGCTTAAAGGGAAACTGAAGGAGCAGTACGTGCCAGCGTTTTTGGAGATAGCACAGTGCTACAGTTTCAACTGCAGGCAACAGCTTCCCTGGGAGTCGGTCCAAACGTTCGCAAATGCCCTATTCAAGCTAAGTATAAATTGTAGTTTCGGCTCGTACAAAGACAGTGCTTTACGTAACCAGCTTGTTTTCGGCATACATAGCAAGCGTATACAAGCTCGGCTTCTTGAAACTAAAGATTTGACTTTCGATACAGCTTTAAATTCGGCACTCACAATGGAGCTCTCCGGAAAAGAGACCCATCGACTTGGCACGGGCCTCGCAGAAAGTGAGGTTAATTATATACATCCAAACAAAAGTAATGTAACAAACCCGTCTAATAAACCGAGGTTGGGGAAAGATAAACAAAATCATACAAAGCATACAGAGAAAAATAGTTACAGGTGTGGTAGCAAAGATCATCTCGCAAATCGTTGTAAGTTGCCCGCTCACATCATCTGCAACCACTGCCAGCAACGCGGTAATCTAGAGAAAGTTTGTTTCAGAAAAAGAAGTCACGGCATCGACCTACTTGACGGCTCCGCGGATGCAGACGGGCCAGAAGTCGAAGAAATCTGCTCCCTGGAGGTGTGTTTGGCTACAGACAACAATAGTCTACTTCCGTTTTCAAAATACGCCGAAAGCAGGGCCAAGTTTTATAATACTCTGCTAGTCAACAACAAGAAAGTGACTTTCGAGACCGACACCGGAGCAGCAGTGACCCTCTTGTGCTATAAACAAGCGTCTACGTTGTTTGAAAATTTCATTTTAAAACCGACTGATTTGAACTTGGTGACGTACTGTAAAAAAAAGATTCTGGTATTAGGTTACATAACGGTCGATGTTGTGTTCAAAAAAAGAAAATATAAACTGAACTTATACATTACAAATGTTAATCGTGAACATTTGTTAGGTCGTGAGTGGGTCAGGCAGTCTCTCGAATTCAATGATGCGAATGGTTTACTAAATGTTTTCCAAGTATGCGACAACGCGGATTTTGACAAAGATATATACGTTAAGCAACTATTAGTTAAGTACGAAAACCTCACAAAAAAGGACAATAGTCCCATAATTGGTTTCAAGGCTACTCTAAGTCTTAAGGATGGGGCCAAAAAGGTGTTCTGCAAACCGCGTTCAGTAGCTTTTAAATTGATCGAAAAGGTCAACAATGAACTCGACAGATTGGAAAATATCAAAACCATAGAAAGAATCGAGACTTCCGACTACGCAACACCTATTATCCCCATTCTAAAGAAAAACGGTAATGTCAGAATTTGCGGTGACTATAGCGTCAGTATTAATCCGCTCCTTCAATTTCAAGATTACCCTCTGCCGAACACAGAGGAACTTTTTGCCGATTAAGCGGGGTGTATACATTTTGGAAAAATTGACTTCAGAGAAGCTTTCTTACAACTACCGGTTAATGATTTTAGTGCTAAACTTCTAACCTTTAACACCCACAAGGGTTTGTATAAATGCCACCGTATGATGTACGGAATTGCTCCAGCCCCTCTAATTTGGCAAGACGTTGTTGAACAGATGCTCAAAGGTATCCCTTATACTAAGGTGTTACTCGATGATATTAGGTTTGCGGGTCGAAACCTCAAAGAATATACCCAGAACCTTGAAATGATCTGTGAAAGACTGAATAAATACAATGTTCAAATTAATTTTGGTCTTGGTAAAACAGTATTGTTTGCGGATTATATCACATACTGCGGGTATGTGATCAACAAAAATGGTGTTCAAAAAGACCCAAAAAAATGTGAAGCTATTGCTAAGCTCCCAAGACCCACAAATCAAACAGAGGTGCGCTCTTTTATCGGCGGAACCACTTTTTACAATCGTCTTATCAAAAACCTAAGTCAAACACTTGAGCCACTGTACGAGATGTTAGAAGTAAATGCTAAATTCACTTGGGCTGAAAAACATGAAAAAGCTTGGCTGGAAGCAAAACGTTTATTTATCAGCGAAGAATGCCTAGCTTTCTTCGACAACAAACTATCTCTAGTTTTATCGACAGATGCCTCACCGTATGGGGTAGGTGCGGTTCTGGGCCACAGGTACCCGGATGGATCGGAAAAAGCCATCCAATACGTGTCTAAAATTTTGAACAAAACGCAACAAAAATACAGCCAAATCGACAAAGAAGCTTACGCTATTGTTTTCGCGGTAAAAAGATTTCATCAATATTTGAACGGCAATCGGTTTATTTTAATAACGGACCATCGCCCTTTAACTCAAATTTTCAATGAAAACAAAGCCCTGCGGATTTTCAGCGCACTCAGAATGCAACATTATGCTATTTTCCTACGCGATTTTCGTTTTGATATCGAGTACCGACGTTCAGAAAAGAACGGTAACGCGGACTGCTTGTCTAGGCTACCAATTCCCGAAACTGATGAAAAGCAAACGAGTGATGTTGTTGAAATTTTTTACACTGAATTAATAGACACACTGCCTTTAACCTTAACAGACATCATTCATGAATCAGAAGCTGACTCAGAAATTCAATACGTCATTGAAAGACTCAACTCCAATAACTTTGTAACGGCTAAAGATACATGGAATATCACCCCAAGTGAGTTTGGTATTGAAAAGGACATGCTTGTGTGTTTGCATCAAATAGTCATACCAAAAACGCTACGTAAAAGAATTCTGAAAGAACTTCATCTAGGACATTTTGGTATTATTAAAATGAAAAGCCTAGCGAGAGGCCATTGTTGGTGGCCAAACATGAACAACGACATTGAAATATTAGTAAACTGTTGTGACAAATGTCAAATGCAACGAAACGTTGTTAAAAACGCAGAAACTCATGTTTGGAAAAGCCCACAATTCCCTTTCGAAAGGCTACATATGGATTTTATGGGCAAATTTTTAAATAACTACTTCTTAATTGTCGTTGACGCTTTTACAAAGTGGCCAGAAGTTTTCATTGTTCCTAATATGCTCAGCGAAACCACTATCGAATACTTAATGGAAACTTTTGCAAGATTCGGCATTCCTAAAGTTATAGTCTCAGACAACGGTAGTACCTTCACCGCCGATCTTTTTCAAAACTTCCTCCGCTCATACGGTATAATACACAAAACTACGGCCCCATATAAACCCTCTACAAACGGTCAAGCAAAACGCTGCGTACAAACCATTAAGCGAAGCCTCGCAAAAATACCAGAAAACTCCAACTTAAAACTAGAGTTACAAACTATTCTAAGCCAATATCGCATAATACCTCACGCCCAAACTCACCTAGCACCAGCTGATTTAGT
Source organism: Copidosoma aretas (assembly GCA_030522625.1). NCBI lineage: Eukaryota > Metazoa > Arthropoda > Insecta > Hymenoptera > Encyrtidae > Copidosoma > Copidosoma aretas. Next base: position 4,359 of record JAPYYV010007560.1, on the reverse strand, counting down.
TTTCAACAGGCAAATCAGAACGTGCCTAGACTTAATGAAACCATACGAGCCAAACACCAGCACAGGCGAAAACGAAAATAAAGCGTTTGCAAAACTTTCAGTAGGAGAGAGCGTGTACGCGCGTAACTATTCAAACAAAGTCTAATGGTGCCTCGGAAAAATCGTCCAACAGATCGGCAAGCTACACTACAATGTACAACTAGGCGATGGTAGGGTATGGAAGCGTCACGTCGATCAGCTACGCAGGGTTAAAAATATCGTTTGCGATGCTAGCTTAGATCTTGATTGTCATCCGCCAATCGACGTAAGTAATTCAACGATCGACGATTCTAATGCGCAAAATTACGATTTACCAAGGGCATCTCCCCGCGGCAGACTCGATGCGTCAGATGAGAGTAGTAAGAGTCCTTCCGCCACGACTACTCAAATCCATAGCGAGCCAGAAAACGAGCCAGTTGCCATTACTGCGAGACGTTCTGTAAGAGCTAAAAAGAAACCTGCCTATCTCAATGATCACGTTTAGGATTAATCCTTATTCTAAATAGCGAACTTGTTGTAGTGAGGGAAGTGTTGGGTATGAGCAAATGCGTCGTATGTGAGCCACGATATGAAGCGTGTGTGTGTTTAAGCAGCAAAGTTGTGTGAGTAAGGAGTTGCGCGATACAGTGTGCGTTAACCCGTGCAGATCCCTTTCGAGCGAGCAAGCAAGCGGTCGCGTGTTGCGTACCCCGCTTTTGTTCTTTACTGATGTATAAATATAGCCCGTTTTCTTGAGTTGCAAATATCGTACTCTGTTATTTCTTAAACCCACGACCACGTACGCTACATATATATAAATATGTAGCGTGCAGTTGACCATTAAAGGATTACAGATCTTTCTTCTGAAGCACTGATCGATATAAGCTTGAGCTATAAAAGTAGAGCAGGTATATACGTCAAACTCCAATGGGTTGCGACTTACGTACTCTCCAATACACGCACATCTATCGCTCCGACGGCAAAGTACCATATACACTCTTATTACTACACACACGTCAGCAGTACTAATTATATTACATTACACTAATCACACTTATGACCTTACAGAATTACATGTATTCTGTGCACTACAATACAAATTACATTTACAATATAATACCGAGAGAAAAAGATGTATAAGAAGAGAAAAAATATATTACCCCTTAAGACTTAAATTTTAATATATGTAGCATGATGCTTACATAACTATCATTTTTAAACATGATTCTATAAGCTATTTTCTTACTTTACTTCTTTTTATTTTGCATACAAAAACCTTTTCGCTCAAATATTCTTCTAATACACTCAGTTGAAAGTAAAAGAAATATTTTTTTCTCCTTATTTTCTCTATATTATGCACTCGGAAAACGTAGCATAATTGTACACACAAAAAGGACCCAAAGTGGTAAAAAAAGAAGATAAATCAGAAAATTTATATTAGACAGTGGCTAAAGCGTTAATGAAATCCCTTAATGCTGATTTTATTTTAAAAATGCGACAAAATCTAATCAATTTTTCCCTGGAAAAAATATTCTCCTCAAAGATCATACTTAAAATATGAGAAATGGAAGAGGCCGGGTTGGAGATGATCAAAAATACTTTCATAAAAGGGCTTTCTTACAAAATTAAAGAGTTGCAGCATGTATTAGTGCAAGTGGACAGGATTGAAATAGTCTTAAAGCATTAACAACGCATTTAAAGAAAAGATACGGTGCAGAAAAAACAATGACCTATTTTCAAACAGAGCTACTGAATGTACGTCAAAAACAAGGAAGATCCGTACAAGAATATTATGCCTTTATTAATTTATTAATGAATTGTGTCGAGAAAGCTCTAATAATTAAGAAAGGCAATGCGTAAGATTCTAATATCATGACAGTGGTAAGAGATATGGCACTTGATATGTTTATAAAAGGATTAGTACCTAGGATAAGTCAAAAAGTGGATGCTAAGAACCTGTTATACTAACAGGAGCTTTTGATCACGCATTACGATTAGAAGTTCCAATAAAGGGAAGAGAAATTTCTGACATACGATATCAAGACTTACATCGTAGTGATTTTCGGAATAATAACAGTAGTACGCATCAAAATCAATATCATGATGAACCATTTTAACATCATCAAGTAGGACACATATTAGTCAACCTGATAATAACTCAAACAAAAACGTTGATAGATAGGGTGATAACAAAACCAATCAAAATTTCCTAAATATTAATCATGGAAATTGTGAAAGTGGCCAGAATTACGAAAAACAAGTTAAAAATACTCATTACCCTCGGAAGTCACATTATACTTATATAAGTAAATACGATAAAAATTCTAACAGTTATGACTTTCACAGAAATTAAAGAAATTCCAATAAAAAAGCTAGAAATAATCAAATACATAGAGGAAAACACGATGATAATATTGGATATTTCTGATACAATAATTACCATGGCAATTATAACCAACAAAATTTTACTCCTAATTACCACGAGCAAAATCTTTCAAAATTGAATTAGAAAAAAAAGCCGTGTGACACATCATTCAAACTTGCAGACAGCGAACTCCCAGTGTCGTTAAGAGGTGAGCCTTAAGCGTTGCAGTCAAAGCCAAATAAATGAAACAACGGCGCTATTAGTGAATATTGCAAAGAAATCGAGACTGTCCATTTTAGAACATGTCAAAACTTGTAGTAGATGAGAAGCCCACTACTGTAAAATTATTCGTTTCTGAAACCAGAAATAGAATGATTTCTATTATGCTCGATAATGGCGCTGCAAAAAATTTAATAAAAGTTGACCGATTGGATCAGGAACTGTTAGTAGATTTTATATATATAATTTGCTTAACAGGAATAACATCTCAATCAATTCAAGCTCATAAGAAAGTATTCATAACAATGCAAGAAATACCTACTAATTAGTATATCGTCCTTAATGATTTTTCCGTTAAAGATAGTGGTTTAATGGTTCAAAATATTCTCAAGGCACAACGTGGTACATTATTATACTATCATAATGCAATAGTATTAGATGATAATGTAATAAGTATTATACCATTTTTAAAAACACCTAAACATATAGAAGTATTATAAAAAGATAAGTCAGAACAATCAGATAGTAAATCAAAAACCAGGCTCAAGAAAACAATATTTCGGCTACTACTTCTCCTTTAGCTAAAAGTTCAGAATGCAAAAAGAAGAAGGCCTAAGATATTTATATGGAATATGTCATAGGTTGACCCGACAAACTAATTCTACCTTAATACGAAAAATTTAGGTATATACGAGTTAATAAACAATTATAAGATGCATATGAACCAATCATTTGAAACGAGAAGGAAAAAAAGGGTATTTACACTAAAAGAATTAAGATTAATCAGCACGATGAATATGATAACATCCAATACAATAACACAGAAAAACTCAACGTATTTCTTCATCTGAAACAAAAGGATCCTAATATACAAAATTTAAATAATTATCCAGCTAAATCCACGATTAAAGCCCAAACACATCATATGGTATGAATTATTCTTACTAATACTAATTTAGCAGAAGGTTAATTGCCATGTATAAATGTGAAAAATGATAGGGTGTATCTAGGAGAATAATTAATAAGAAATGACAATTGCCGAAGTAATTTTACACCTATTAATACTAAGGGTAAGAATGTTACGATTGAAGTCAACCAGCGAGAAATTTTACCCTTTAAATATATAATTCTTGAGTTCGACTTTAATACAAGTAGTAAGTATAAAAAGCCTGTATAATTTGATAATATTAAGAGAGAAAAGGAACATCAGAAACTTGTGTGTGCAGGACATTTAAATTTAGAAGTACGAGATACTAGTGCATCAGAAAGTTTTGAAGGAACAGAAAAAAAAACTTGATATTAGAATAATTGAGCTTTCGTCACTACGATACAATTCTTCGGCCAGTCGGAGAATATCTTTTCGTCGAGTGTAGATACGTACATACCCATATAATATATATATATATATATTACTATATATATATATAGTGATAAGGACAAAATTATCTCGGCCCCCCTCCCCCCCCTCATCTCCCCTCAGCCCCCCCTCAATTCACGGGTAAATTCCTTATATTTTTACGTGATTTAAATGATCGTCATTTGTTTGTAGCCCCTCCTCACCCCCCCTCAGCCCCCCCTCAAAAATTCGATCGTTTTCTCCGTGATTTCACGTAAAAAATCATTTTTTAAAATTTCAGTGCCCCGCTCCGCCCCCCTCACCCCCCCTCACCCCCTCCTCAAAAACTTAGAAAATTTTCAGGTTTTTATTAGCCCCCCCTCAAAAACTTAGAAAATTTTCAGGTTTTGACCAGCCCCCC
>JAPYYV010007559.1:0-16282 GCA_030522625.1 Copidosoma aretas | reverse complement strand
AAGAGAAACAGTTAATCGAACCCCGGAAAAAAGCAAGCGGAGCGAACCCTAGGCAATCGACGAGACTCGAACCGAGTGCCGCCTATTACATGCCCGTACGGCGTACACTGTACTTGATTCCGGAGATCGACGAAAACTGCAACTCTACCGCTGCGCCAATGTGCCGGTCATATACATAGATATTAATGCCACGGTGACACAGTGGCAGAGTTGCAGTTTTGTAAGAAAACATTGTGAAATTTGATCTATTTTTAAAACAACTAAAACATTTATAAAATGTAACCAAAATTAATATACGTACAACAACGAAAATTTAGCAAAAACATTATTGAATCATCGTGTGTGTTTGGATTTGAAATTTTTCAAAAAATTTGTTGTAACTTGACAATCAAAATATAGGAAATTAGTGTATCAGAATAATGAACAATAGTAAGTAGATTTATTTTCATGCTTCACAAGATAGAATTATTTTTCAATTATAAAAATCGTTTTAAAAACATAAATATGGTAAATAACTGTATTTTTCATCATTTAACCGCTACAAGAATAATATTTTAAGCCCTGCATAATCGAAAACAGCCGGAGGTATTCTAAGATATGACTGATTAAAAAAAAAAAATTGAGTATTTCTTTATTAAAAATGAAACGAAATAAAGAAGAAAGATAATTCAAAATGAAAGATGAAACTATTTAATGCCCTGTGAAATATAACTATTTAAAAAATCGAGTTAAAATTTTTTCACCCAAAAAATAACAAAAACTGCTTTTCGAACATCAAAAATCGTAATAGCAACCTTTAAAAGGTATAAAACTTTAATTTTTCTTCGAACCGATATAAGGGTATAAGAAGAAACATTTTGAGCCTTGGATCATCGAAAACAGTCCGAATCTTTCAAAAAAGTTGTACTATTTCTTTAATGAAAAAGAAAAGAAATAAGGTAGGAAGATAATTTAAATAGGAAACAAAGCTCTTTTGATGCTTTATTAAATATAACTATTAAGGAATTCAAGTTAAAAATTTTCACCGTAAAATAAGCAAAAAAAACTTTTTTTGACTATCAAAAACCATGATAACAACCTTAATAAGGTATAAAACTTGAATTTAGTTTCCAGGGCAGCCTTAAAGATGGCAAAACAATCATTTCAAGCCCTGATCTCAATTTATTAGTTTTATCCCGAGCTATAACTATTTGAAAAATAAAAATTAGTATTTCTTTAAGGTAGCCGTACCTACCACGATAATTTTCGGGCGCTTATATCACGAAGTTACGTTAAAGTCGCCAGTACTAAAAGAATACTCAGCGAATCAGGCCAAAAAATTTCACAGACGTTCCTTAGACTGTCTAGTCTCTCACAGTTTTTAATTGTTAAGGTATGTGGTTTTTCCAAAAAAAAAACGTAACCTACAAATCAACACTTTAATCGATAAAAACGTAATTACAAATTATTGAAAATCACAAATTTTTCAGTTCTACAGTATCTCTATAAACCATTCGAGAATATGTGTACAAAATATCAGATCGAATTTTGAAAAGAGAAAATTAGACGAGACATTTAGTAAAAAATAATTGTGTCGTGCACGTGTTTTGGGCTGTTTTTTTGTACAAAATCCTGTATAACTTGAAATAATCACCCATTACCTTAGGGCCCTAAAGTGCTTATCCGTTCAGAATTGCACAAGTTTCAATGTGACATGTCGCTTATTCTAAAAAATTTAGTCTTTATTATAAACAAAAAAAAATGAAAATATCATGCTTAATATATTTTTTTATAGTGTGCAAAGTTTTTTTGACTAAATTCTGGCGCTAGAGAGAAGAGATTTTTGAGATTTTAAGGATTTAACTCCGCATTTAGACTTTCTAGAAGAATGAAATAATGATTCTATACTTTTTTCAGAACGAATTAGACATTTTATTCTTATTATAAGAGTAAACTTGCTTGCAGGCTTATTCTTTTGAAAATAATAAAATGGTCACGGTAAATAACATAAATAACAAAATGATTACTTCAGTCTTTTGAAATGGACAAATTTCTTATTTTTTACTTTTGGAAAGTAATAATTTTAATCTCGTCTTTTCAAAAGAGTAAATTAACTAATTTTGACTTCTAAAAGTAGGAAATTTACAAATTAAATCTTTAAAAATAATAAACCGTGACGATTATACTTTTAAAAAGATGAAATTTAATTTCATCTTTTGGAATGAATATTGTTCCAATTTTAATCTTTCCTAAAAGAATCAACATCACAATTTATACTTTGTGATCTAAAAATCTCCCTATTTTTACTTTTGAAAAGAAAAAAATTTCGAACTTATACTTTTAGAAGTATGTATTAATATATACAGATATGTATTCATAGAGAGTACATTGTAACTATGTACTTATAATATTTTGGTTTGGAGTGTACAACAGACTGTACATCTTGTATCAGAATGTGCTATACAATATAAGTTGTATTTTTGTGAGGTCTACAATTTTTCCTGATGATACATCGGTATGTAAGCTATAAAAATTATTATGGAAGATCTCACTTTTTTAATACTTTTCAAGGTTTTTGCTCAATTTAAAAAGAATGAAAATAGTTACTAGAAAATTATTAAAAACAGTGCGATCATATTTTTTTAAGCCGCCATAAACAAGTATACTTTTTTTTTTATATGATTAATTTCTTTTTAGAGGAGGAATGTTATAGTATATTTTGTACGAGTTCGTAAAGAAGCCTTTACGTACGAGTTTCGAATACTATTTTTCCGTCTGAGAACCCAAAATCAAGCGGTGAAAGTGCTATTTTGAGATTAGAAGACGGGAAAATACTTCATGAGCATTTTGCAACGTTTACGGGGAAATTTAATCGGTTTGAAATTTACCATTTATTACTTCTACATCAAAGAGTAAAAAAACCCATTTGGACTGTTGCAAGTACATTATTTTATTTTTGTTCACAAACAACGTAATGCAATTTTATTTACACAGCCAAACAAAATATTCAAAATGTTCTATCCTATAACTTTTTTTTTGTCAAAAACCATTGAACTAGGCTGGTAAAGGGGATGATATTTTTTAATCACTTCAGAAGCTGGAGTGAAGACACATTTTTGCATGTTCTAGCTTATACAGTATTGTTAATTTTGAAAAGAGTTTACGAGGCATTAAGTTCTTTTAATCACTGCAGTATACTGATGCTCACCTTTAGATCGTAGTTTTTTTATAAAACATCTAATTTGACTAGACTAACTAATGACTAAAAAAAGAACCATGACGTGACATCTATTGGATTTAATTGAAAACTTTGGCTGCACTCATATTAATGGATGCATCTGATGATAATCGAAAGGACAGATATAAGTGTAGGAAAGTGTAGTATCATGTGATGGTAGTGCTCGAGATAATATAACTACTGCCGATAAAAAAGAACACCGCAGTCTTATTCTTATTGGTTGGAGATACATCAGACACTTGGAATACCGACTACACTTTGTTTACTATTTTAAAAATACATGTGTTTGAAAGGTTATGTTTGCCTGATGAACTAAACGTACTAAGAATAATAATATAAAAAGTAAAAACTATTTTAAACCTGTTTGAAGCTTGTAGTTTTTATAATAACGTGTTGTTATTCACGCTCAATACTCTTACTTGGTCATGTGTTAGTTTTAACCAACAAACTGTGTTAATTGTGGGCTGAAATCAATGTTGCACAGAAGTAAAGCCATCGTAATGCTTTTCATAATGATGTCCTAGAAATGTTTTGTTTTTCACGACTAATGGCTTAAATTCCATACAGATCTTTCAAAGTTTGAATATTCAGAAAAATGTTGTTCGCTTGTGCACTACTGCCAAGGATGGTTCGACGGAGTGGAGCAAACTCAAGATCAAATATTCAGAAAATCAACAGTCATCAGTGTTAGAAATATTGAAAAAATGCCATACAAGAGACATGAGCAGGTAAGGTGGAATTGTTCTCAGTGATCTACAAAGTTAGTTAATGATTATTTGTCTTTTTAATGTCACTAGATATGGAATCCCAGAAGACTTAAAAAAAAAATTAAAATCATCATTCGATGAAAAAACGTTTTATACTTTGGATGATTTAATTGCAGTAGATTTACTGAAAGCCAATGAATTGGATAGTATTTGTACTGCTGTTTCAACAAAGAAGCCAACAAAAAAAACCAGTATAATTTCACCTCTGATAAAGAAACAGCAACTAGAAGTAAGATTGTTCGACACTGAAATGCTTGACATACAAATAAAAATAATTTGTCTTATTTCAATGATCCAATAGAACCTAAATACAGCTGTGGGCCTGCGAGTGGGTATTAATGACGTTACCTGGTGTAAACTGAGATTAACTGGACCTAATTGCGATGTGGAAAATTGGCAGTACCGATCCATTAATGATGTGCCTTTAAATTTAGGGCCAATTGAAATGATTGACACAGTCAGTATGATAGTACAAGTTAACCTAAAGTTGATGATCTTACAACTTTCTTCCTCCATAGGCTTTGAAGATAGCAATAGACGTTCCAGAAGCTTGTGCTTATGTAATAGAAAAAGAGTCTTCAAAATCAACAACAGCAAAATTGAATAATACTTTACTCAAATTATTGTTGAGACAAAGTCAGATTATGACTGTAATTTTGACTGTGCTATCAGTCAAGAACCATGGAAGGGACAAAGATTTCACAGGTCTAAAGTTATTTTTAAGTTCTAACAGGTGTCCAGGTGACCTTAGATTTAGAAACTTTCAAATTTTAACTATAATAAAACTGTTTCTTTTTTAATGTTTTTAGTTCATCCGCTTTCTGATATAATCTACACCATGAAAATGCATGTTACGGCAAGACACTTTGGATTGTTTATGGGTCACGAGACTATATCCGCAAATCAAGTTATTCAGGACATAATCCATCAGCGAGATGTTGGCCTGAAAAATATTACGTGTGTTAATGTGGATGATCGAATTGAACAATATTATTCATCTTTGAACGATGATTCGAAAGAAGAATTAAACAGGTGTCTACTGTTAGTATTGACTTTCTTTGATTTAGCAGTTTTGTAAAATCAATTCATAGAGAAATATTTATTGTTGTGATATTATTTAATTGTAAGTACGTAAATACAATTGCAATCATTCAATTATTGTACATATCTTTATTTCTTACGCTTGTTCAAGCTCAAATGTATAAATTTATAAATTCAATTATTGTTTTGCAATAAAATTAATAAATTGGTTTTTCCTCGCCAAAAACATTTTGTCTTGATGTCCCATTTTTTAATTTATCTTACTTCTATGATAATTTGAATTTAAAAAAGTGTATATATCGCACCTGGGTTGGTCCTGGACCATCTCAGAGGCAACTTGGAGTGACGCAATAACTCTAACATGACCCTTTAAATAAAACATTGCTGTACTTATTTTAAACTGTAACATTTTCAAACTGGAGATAGAAGTGTAGATGGCATCACTTTTGCGCTGCGATAATTTATGTACAACGTACACTCCTCAAATGCAATTTCATCCTGAGGCTTATAATTTAAATTATTTTTCAAAATTGTTCTGTTCATTTATAATTTTAATTGAATCGTTTTCTAAAACTGGATTCCCACTGAAGACTACCTTTTGTTACTTGGCGATTGGAATTTTAATTATTTTACAATTGAATACAATTAAAATCATAACATATCGCTTCGTATGAAGTAATTGTTCAATATTTCGTTGAAAAATATACCTCTTTTATTTTTAATGAGGTTTTTTTTTCCAATAACCATAACGTCACTTTGTAATCACTGTTAAACAGTGAATCAGGTAAAAATAGCTAAAGTGGATTCTACTTTTGTTGCACGAGAATTTGTAAATCGATTCGGATACCGCTTCACAAAGAGAATAATATGGAATGTCACAACGGCAAAAGCAGCGTATGTATAATTATACAGTTAGGTTTTCGTGCAGGTACTATATATAGTATGCATTATTCTTTAACATTGCAAAAGAATATCATCATAAATTAAGCGGGTTATTTTGCTGCTCTTTGTTCCCTTGTTTTCATGTACAAGTCACATGTTTTGACTATTATTCTTACGAATATTAGAATTCTTTCTTGAGTCATCCCATTAATTTTTCGAAATATAAAACTCGGAAATTTAGTGTATGCAGATAGTTTTGAGTCCAATAAAAATATAAATTGTTTACAAATGGTTATTGTGTACACATACTTTATTTTTCATGAAATATTTGTTGTACAATGTTGCGAGATATATATTGAAATTTAAATTATGAGCAAAATCTTATGCGTAAATATTTACCATGAACGAAGTTTTGAATGATTTAAAAAGAATTTAATTGAATTTAATTTCAACTCTTTTTAAAACTGAATAATTTACTGCATGAGTATTTATTCTAATCAACTATTTACGCGACAATACCCACGTGGCTTGAAGTTAGAAATTTCCAATATCTATAAGTAAATCGACACCCGGTACGAATAGCTCTATTCAGATTTTTGAAAAAAATGATATTTTTCCGAATAGGATGCTATAAACATTAAAACTCGTTTTACTATATTCTTTAAGACTTTGACTAGCAAAATATCGGATTAAAAGTTATTCTCAATTATTCGTGTTGCTGTGGTATGCTATTCGGAAAAACATTTCTTCAAAAAATCTGCACAGAGCTTGTCTCCGTACGGGGCGTTGGAATGAAGATATAGAAAAACCTACTATCATCATTTGACGGTGGATTTATTTTTATAGATTCACAGATTTGCATTCAGTGGGCATGAATACCGAGATAAGTTTTTTTTGGCTGTCGAGCAAAAATGTAACTCGAAATCCCACGAACATTAAAAATTAAATTGCGTGTGATCGATTTAAATTGAAAATTTGTAAAATCCTTGCATTTTTCGCATGATAACGATCACTCTTTATTTACCATCTTCGCGTCAAATGGACTCGAAGTTTCTCCCAACCCGAGCTGCGAAGGCTCGGCCGAGCTCGGCAAACGAGGAAAAAAAATGCTAATCACATTACACGGGCCGCCGCTTCTCTTCAGCCCCGCCCTCCGGCAGGAGCTGAACAAAATGCTTCACTTTTTTCAGATTGACAAATGAAACTTTTTTCCAGCCCGGCTTACTGCTTTGATTGCGATATTGTCGAATGTTTTTCAAAGTGTGCGAAATGTTATTTATCAAGAAAAAAAGGGGGAAACTCGCTAGACAACCACGTTTGCGACAAGAGTGAATTTTGACTTTAAATTCGAACGCTGTGAAAATAAACTATTCACACGGAGATCATATTTTATTGCCAAGGTGGTGGAAAAAAGTTACGCGTTCCGGCGTGGGAGTGTGAAATATGTCAAAGTGGTGTTCCTGAATATGAAGTGCGTCATTTAGAGTGTCCATGGATGCATATACTTTTTCATTCTCAAAATTGGGAATTACCGAAATTTTTTAATAAACACTGTTTTGCACCATCTCATTTTATTTTCGTCGGATTTCATGGTTGAATTTAAAGTCGTCGCGGTGCGGCCGAGGACTAGAGGATGAGAGGGATTTTCGCGACTGTTTTAATTTGAAGCTTCGAGATAGCAGAAATGATTAGTCCAAGGCTTACCGCACACACAGCTACAATGATGATGAAAATAAAATTTGAAGCAAAGTTAATACTAGTTGATTCCCCGTATAGTAATCTTCATGTAATTCCGGCCCAAATTACTCCGCAGAAAGTTTTTATTTACAACGTTATCTAATCCTATTTTTTTAAAATTAATATTATGTTGGATTGGTCATCGTGCGGTTATCGAGTGCTCGCACAATCGGTGCGCAGTGAGGTCAGTTAGTGGCTCTTTATTCATTATGACTATTACACCGAAGGAAGAGTAACTATTATACATGTGTTCACAAACCAAGCAGGTACGTACGTCTGCTTGCATACGTCAGCCTCTGAGAGAAGGGGCGTAGCGTACGTCACAGGGTGGATACAAGCATTAATTTTGTTTAATTACGTTTATCAATCACGAAGCATTAAAATTTGTACATTTTTTTCAAACCATGAGTAGTGTTTTGATAATAAGTAAAAATTTTAAAACTTGAATGAAAATTGATGCAAGTGAATAATTTTGATTCAGGATTAATTCGTCGGCAATGTACATTAAAGTTACAAAGTTTGCAAGTAGTGTAGGATACAACGACGGTTCGGTGAAAGAAAGTACTGTTACGAAATTACAGCAAAGAAAGCGTTCATTCGAAAAACTTTTTTTCCCTACAATTTCGTAGTGATAGTGCTGCTATTTTTTTAATAAGTATGATCAAGATGAGAATCTTTTATCTCAGAATCGCAAAAAATTTTTGAAAAATACTTAATATTCATGTGCATTAATCACTTATAAAATAGATGAGGATTGTATGCAGGTCAAAAATTTGGGATAATTCAAGTTTCATCTCCAAGTATACGCGAAAAATTACCTATTAAAATTGTTAATAGAACAAATTCGATCGATTTATTCGTTTCTTTTATTCTCAATATGATTTTTCGACTCAAAAAATCTCATTCCAAAACTCTATTCGCGTACTTTACTTTGCGTGCTTTTGATCTCTTACCATCGTCTGCTAAACACAGCTTCAGCGTATAGAAGTTCTTTTGAGAAAACTTTTTTTTAGAAATTTGTCTTTAGGATTTTATTAAAAGTCAAAAATTTATGGTTCATAGTGATAATTATTCATATATTTAGCATAACCATGATTTTGTCATCAATCAAATGTTTTTCTGGACAAAATAAAACAATTAAAAAAAATAACATTAATAACGGGTCGTCATCAAATTACTCAAAAACTATATTTTTTAATCGATTTTCACGTTTTTACTTTTTACCTTCGATTCTCCAAAAAAGTAACCTGTATCTTATATTACTCTAGTTGCTCATAAATTTCCTCGAACTCAGTACTCAGTAGAGGAAACTCCAATTTAGAGAAATGTTCCAAAGAAACTACTTTTTAGAGCTGTAAAAATGCTGATTTTTCACGGATGTTGTTATACACCCACTCTATCCTCTTTAAATAACTCTTGTCGAGGTGCACTTAATTTTCGAAATGACATTAACTGTTGTTCGAAAAGATCTCGTCGTTCCAAAGTGCATTCAATTTTCGAAATGAGATTTTCAAGAGTAACCATACATTATCGATTAACCATACACATATTGTTTTTCTTGTTATAAACGTTCTCAACGATTATGATCCGTCATTGATACGCAATCGAAAATAAATTTTTTTTTTTTTTTTCAATACCTATTGCAAACTTTATGCTCCTCACTTTCGAGTCACACACAGAAACAGTCGAGATCGAAAAAGTTAGCTCAAGCACCGTAACGCATATCGATGCGAAAATTTATGTAACACCTTCGAACTCCATCTGTATGAAAAATAAAGCATAACTCAGCCACAATCACTCCTCCCCCCATGCTTTAGTTGCGCACGGAGAAAATACAAAACATGCATGTGCATACATTTGGCATCCGCGTTTCAAAAATCCCATTAGAAAACAGATCCAGTCTGGATTTCGCTGTACCCACATGCATCGACATGTCATTACAATGCGATCTACGTCACGAGTGTTGCGCGTTACGCCACGTCGGATGTATATGTACAACATTCGATAAATCGCACAAGCGGAGGATGATGGAAATGGAAATAGAAACAAATACCGGGCCGAGAACCGAGCGCGAAGCTAATTCGCTTTGGAGATACGTCGATGGAAACAAATTTTGAATCATGCGCACAAATAATTTTGTCATCGTTGTCATCATCATCCCCTCGGACTTTTTTACATCGTCAGTCGAATGTACGATTCCTCGCGGAAACTTGAACATCGTGCTACTTTCTATCAAATTTCGTTTGTCATAAAGAATTTTTCAGCCGCTGGGAGTTCAATACGATTGTTCATCATTTCGTATCAACAATGACATCTCTCATTTTTTGTGCACGTCGATGATTCGCAGTACTTTATAACGATGTTGCCACCCCAACGCGCAAAGAATCAACTGCAGACACACTCGACTTTCATCCGATACTTTACCGCTCGCGCGCGATCTTCAAAACAAAACGTCGATTTCCAAACCCGAGAACAACAAAAACACCTCGCACGTGAGAAAAACACCGCGTCCCTCGGCATGCGCGCAGGCCCGAAATAACAAACGAACGGAGCGCCCGGCGTTATCAATCCCCGAGGAGAGAGAAGCCCCGGAGAGATGGATTTCACGCGATGTACGCCTCTGAATAATCACGTCGCTCAAGCGCGAGTGATGATCTCGATTGTGCGCGAATTCCCGCGCCCCTATCAGAACGCCCGTAACGCTTAATTTGCCCGGGGCTGCGGCAGGTATTTCGTTTCGATCATTTCCCCGCGCGTATCGTAACGCTATTTATCCCCGCCTTTTTCCGCGCGCACTGCGGGGGGAGAGTTCTTTTTTCCGCCGGTTTCACGGGAACCTCGGTCCTTTGAAAATCCTTTCTGCGAATATTTTTGTTCCTTGATTCTCTCGCGGAAACAAAGGGTGAACAGGGGCAATGTGAAATTGAGGCTCGGCATCAGAAATACAGGTTGTGCGCCGATGCTTACGAATCAGGTGGATCCTCCACGTCTGGCTGAAGACACCACGGCGGAGTTTGACGTCACGCGTCTTTTTTGGGGAGAAGGAGATCCGATCGTTCGGAGGATAAACGTTGGTGGCCGAAATGGCGGAGACGTTGCGCTAGTAATTTGAAAAATCTGTCAACTTCATAACCGCAGGGTGTCCGGTTGTCCTTGAAAATCTTGAAATACCTGGAAATGTCCTTGATTTTTTGCCCTGGTCCTTAAAAATGTGTACTTTTGTTGAAACGAATTTGAGTAATTACAAGTAATTTGCTTCGCAAGCGCCCTTGGGCCCAGTGATCACTTTATGTCTAATTTTCTGAAGCACCTAAAAGAAGTTTAATTGTTAAATTTGAACCTTGATAACCGCACGTGTTTGTCAAGCAGGTTGAAATAAGAACGCAACACTGTTAAACATTTTTAGCTATTACTTTACCTATGAATAACAGCTGTAAATCTTGCTACCATCACCTATGCTCATGCTATAATCATGTGTATTGTAGCGATAAAAATGTGTAAATAATAGCTATCAAGTATAGTTGTTTATAGATTTTAATACATGCAAATGCAGCTAAGATGTTGTGCTCGAATTTGTGTTATCAGAATAGCATTTTTAAATATAAGTAATAAATGCTTTTTAATGATTTTTATAGTTAAGGACGTTTCCCGAAAAATCAATTTTCTTAGGATTTATTTCAAACTCGCTGAAAATATTACTATTAGTTCCCTTTACGCGTCAGAGAAAGATGTACGTCGATACCGGGATTAAAAATTAAGAATTGAGTTGTTTGAGTTTAAAGTAAAGCTGTTTACCATATAGAATGCCAGAGCTGACGCTGCTTAAAACGGAACAGTTTTACTTATTACAGACAGAATTTTCTTAGGATTAAAAAAAAACGAATGTACAGTACTACATCGATGTGTCG
Source organism: Copidosoma aretas (assembly GCA_030522625.1). NCBI lineage: Eukaryota > Metazoa > Arthropoda > Insecta > Hymenoptera > Encyrtidae > Copidosoma > Copidosoma aretas. The sequence goes on along the minus strand of JAPYYV010007559.1, from coordinate 4,730 downwards.
ACGTTGCTCGCTGTCGATGTACACTGTACGTAATTACAAATATTAAAGAGGGAATAAACGAACCAATTCGGAGCAGGAATCGAGTAATTGTTGGAAATTTTGATTTTTCAAAAGAATCAAAACAAAATGATGCGGCGTTGTTAGCTATGAGCTTTATAGAGAGTAGCGGTATCTAACTTACGTTTTTCTGAGTATGCATGGGCAAATACACGCGTGTAACTAAACATTAGATTGAGCACGACTGCAGACGGAGAACGTCCTTAAAAATGCTACTGTTCTGATGACAAGTGTTCGAGCACAAAACTTCAGCTAGATTTTGTTTGTTTGATGGAAAAACTTATCCTTGAAAAATGACATTTTCAGACTTGCAAATCCTTGAAATGTCCTTGAATTTTAGTTTTCAAATTCGATAGACACCCTGATAACATTTTTAGCAAAGGACGTATACTTAGGTGTATAAAATTGTAAATATGATTTTTGAAACATCGAACCTGTCCGATATGACGATGCAGTCTTGTGTAGGTGCATTGTATACAACTTTTTTTTGTTTTCATACAGCATTTATAAGTTGACGATACGTCACTTTAAATTATCCGCCGTCTTACCTTACTCGACTGTTTCTACTTAGTTCAGCAGACGATGCATGGTTTCGTTAATGTTTAAAGTATCTTTATGATTAAAAAGTTGAATTGTAAAAATACATGTAAAAATGTTGAGAATATACTTTGACTAATGAAATAAGACACATGCAATAAATTTTCATCGTCCGCATAATTCATGGATTAGGGAGTCTCCGAACTATTAAATTTTTTATAAGAATTGGTGATACCCTCGCTTTTATCGTTATTAAAAAGGTTATACAATTTTAAAACAACGTTTTTTCAACATTTTCAAAACGTTGAGTACTATTGGGCTCACATCACATGAGTCAATCCAGAGTATCGCAACTACATGGGATAGGTCTCACATATTTGTTTTAACTACTCCGAATTGCACCGATAGAAAGGATTCCTTGTAGTTGATGAACGATTCATCAACTGTAATTTTGTGGCTTTGGATTAACAATAAACAAATATTCGTTAACAGTTGAGCCACCTCGTTAATAATTAATGAATATTCATTTGATGGCCATATTCTTTCTTTTTGCAATTTCTCATACTTACTGACGATCACTCGATTCGTCAACTAATAATGATTGAGTATTCGCTCACAATTAAATCCACGTTAATTGAAAGTTGATGCCCGAAACGGCAATCCAGCGACGACTGTACCGGGCTCCACGGTGGACTTCCTTGCGAGGAAACAGAAAATTCCCATGCACCACGCAAACGCACCGTGACGCACTCGATCCCACGCTCTAAAAGCCCCCTAAAAGCGTATATGATTCTCGCGTCACGTACAGCATACGTGCATCCGAAAATGTTCGTCCCAAGCACGCGTCCGTTACAATATGCATACCTTCGCCAAAACTCGTATATTGAACGCCACGCGAGCCCTGGTGGGAAAAGTCAGTGAGAAAAACTGCGAAAGTCTGTGTAAATGAACGAAGCCTCACGATCGTTCACTCGAACGCTGTCGCCGTCGTTTTCCCCATTTCGGTCCGAAGAAATCGAGGAAAAATGTTTCCCGAACCCAGAACGCACAACCCATCCACCCGCGCAACCCTGCAACCAGCCGACCGCGATGCACTCCCCGCGCATCGCCCGAGCACCTCCTCTCCGCCCCGCACCCTTCTCCCACCACCCCCCCCCCCNNNCCCCCCCCGACCCTCCCCCCCCCCCCCCCCCCCCCCCCCCCCCCGATCGGTGCACGCGCCGCGATCGCCGCGGCGGTCCTAAAAGGCCTCGTTCGCCAGCACTCCCGGGGATTAAGGACGCGCCGGGTCGTTTTGCAGCGCCGGACAATACGCCCGCGCGGCCCACGCCGTCGCCGCGCCGTCACCTCCGCGCGCGTCGCCTGCCCCGATCGGCGCCCCCCCGTGTACCGTTCGCCGGGGGGGGGGGGGGCACGTGTGCCGAGGCGACCACAAAAGGAGGGCCCGGGCGGGTCGGCGGCCCAGGCGCGCCGGGGGCGGCCCAGCTGCCCGGTCCACCCGTTGGACTCGAGGAGGGCGATTCCGGGCGGCGGAGACACTGGGCACCGCGGGCGGCGATAGGAGCGTCGGGACGAGGCGCCCCCCTTCTCTGGGAGTCACCCGCGCGGCGGGAGGATCGCTGTGTACGCTTTTTTCTTTTCTTCCGTCGTTGATGCGGGTGCAGGTTTGGCGCGTTGCTGGTTTTTTCTTTCGTGCGCGCGGAATGGCGCGGATCGGCCGGGAGGGATCGGTCTTGCGCGTCGGGAAATTAAAGGCCCGCCTGTTGAAAACTACTACGCGCCCTGCAACCGGATCGACCAATTGACACTGCGCTGGTTCTTACGTTGTACCATGCGAGTGGAAAACTTACGCCGATCGCGGGTGAACGTGTATATATCACGTATAGTTGACTGATCCGCGACGACCGGCGAATTGAATTTGAACGAACGCGTTTGTCATTTCCTTGTGCCGATTTTATGGCGATTTCACAATATTTATAATTTAAAAACATTTTGATCCTAATTCAGGATGGTAATTGAATTAAAGCTTTACATTTATCCTTGGAAAAAATTAACGACGCTCTTTTCGCGGGTAGAAAGAGGTTTTTTTCTTTCCAGCAGAGATAACAGAAATATAATTAGTTTAATGCGTCACAGTGCGATGTGGTTGTACGTATGGGGACGCCGCGGTATTACGATGAAAAATTGCGTTTGCTAATACGAGGCTCGCATGAAGAAATTTTAATCAAGATGATTAAGTTGCCGAAATACGAGGGTGCACTCGCGCTTCGTTTGACGAGGTTTTTTTTTTGTGTACGTTTTGTTTCATTAAATGAGACAGATCCCCCTGTCTGAGCTCGAATTTTTTAAATCAACGTTTTTTCTGGATTATTCAGAAGTTTTGAAAAAATTCGCACTGCTGTGCTTTTGATTGAAATTTTATTAAATGCATAAAATTTTATTAATTGTAAAAAAACCTTTGGATAAGAGCGCGGTCTTGTGAAATATGATGATGGTTTTTTTTTTTGCGGTTGAAGGATAAAGGTCTGATTCAAATTTTTTGGCAAGAAACTGCTACCTCGAAATATTTGTTAGGAAAATGGTCAACGTGAGACGATAATATTAAAGATTTTTTTTTTTTCATGTTTTTCATGAGAAAAAAAAATTCACATAATGATTGTCGATACAAAACATTTCTACCCTAAAGAGAAAAGTAAGGAGGTTTTTTCGAGTTAACAAAATTTTTGTAGGTAGTTTTTTCAGGTTGTTGAAGATAGCCCTAAAAACAAATTTTACATGGTGCTTTCGGGAGCTGCTTGGTATTATGCAACTAGTATGAAACTAGAAGCGTTTTTTTTAATAATAATCACAAGATGATAATTTATACATGAAATTAAATCAGCTGTCCTATTCGTAAAAAGTATAGATGGACCACATTTCCAAAGTGGATTTCATTAGGAACAAAAAAGACTTAGATACTGTGAAGAAAAACCCATTTTTGTTTAAAGTATGAGCCTCTTTTTTCATAATAAACTATTTAGCAACATAAACAAATTCACATAATTCAGTTAATTATTATCATGCGGAAATGAAACTAAGTTAATGTGAAAGCGCTTCATAGTGCACGAATTTAAAACACAAAAAAGGTTGCGATACTATGCTTTTTACTATTGTTGTGAACAAATTAGTGTTTTCATGCAATTATTCAACTCTCGCTCGGTATTTAGCCTTGGAAAAAATATTGCATAGTTCTATAGAGTGTCTGCTATCATTTTTTCATAGCATATAGATTTTTAAACCGATGTTCATACATTTCCGCGTACGGTATAGCGGTAGCTGCATTAGCAAAATCAGCTGTTCTCGGAAATTTCACCACAATCTTTTATGATCGCAAAAAGTCAAAGAACCATAGAACAATTTTTAACGACAAAAAAACCAACTTTTCAATTTAGTATTTTAACAGCCCCGTGGTTGCTAAACGACTTACAGAATATCGAGGAATTAATTTTCCTGGCTTCAAACATTTGTTTCACTCGGACGAACAGTGGCCGAAGTCACGAAAATCAATGACACTCGCTGCGTATAGGTCGCAGAATCTCTCGTTTTTACGACGAGCGACGGAAAACAACCGGCGAAGCAAAAACCGTTCGAAAAAAGCTTCGGCCGACCCTACCGCGTCGTCGGAACGCTCTCTCGCCGTGCCGCGGATGCACACACGCGGCTCCGCAGCCGCGACGATGCGGATCGGCACGCGCGTTAAAAACCACAGCACCGCCCGCTCGATTTTTCAGCGCTCCCTCGGATCCGGCGATTCTTCGACGGAGCGACGACGGCAGCAACCAACGACCAACAGCAACAAGCAGCAGCGGCCATGCGGATCGGCGGGCTGGTGGGCCTGGCGCTGGTCGGCCTACTGCTGGCCGAGGGCACGAGCTCGGGCAGCTGCGGCTACGCGAGCCGGCCGCGCGACAAGCCCCGCGAGACGCGGGGCTACCAGCCCGAGTACATATCGACGGCCATCGGGTTCGGGAAGCGCGAGGCCGAGGACCGGCGCCCGAGGATCCTGCGGGAGTATCCACGGAGGTGAGTGCTCGGTCGTCGCCCCGTCCGTTTCGCTGAGCGCCTTCGGGGCTGAGCGAGACTCGCGGTGGTGTTTT
>JAPYYV010007558.1:0-13305 GCA_030522625.1 Copidosoma aretas | reverse complement strand
CGATTGTCTACTAGTTCACTCAGTAGTGTTTTTTGTTGTGAAAATGTCTCATGCTAGTGCTGATAAACATAAACGAAGTGAGTCTGATAGTGATGAGAAAACATTATCAGAAGAAGAAAAGGGGAAGAAGAAGGAGGGGAGGGGGAAGAGGAAGAAAACGAAGATGAGCAAACAGGTGTTATTGATTTTATTAAAAATATTAGATTTGTCGGCAAAAAAATTAGAGTACCACAGCAGCTGCGGAATACTTTACAAATGTTCTGCAAACTAACTGTTCCAGAAACAAAGTATATAAAGCCAGTTTTAGATTGTCGGACTCGCTGGGATAGTAAATTTCTTGTCTTATATCAGAAAAAAAAAATTCAACAAACGATGATAAATTTTAAGCCATCGTTTGTCGGCACTGTTGGGAAAAATGCAATTTAAAAAATGTTATATTAGACATAGATTTTTTAAATATTATATAAAAATTTATTTCTCTTTAATATTATTGTAACCAGTATTTTGTAATGAAATTTAATACTTCACTAAAAACTATATTAATTGTACAATTTTATTTAAATTAATAGATTTTCCTGTGTTGCATGATATTTAATATCATTTTGGACCAAGACCAAGAATTTAAAGTCAAGACCAAGACAAGACCAAGACGAGACTTGGACTTTTACTCTTTTTCAAGACCAAGACACTACCAGGCCAAAATCTTTGTCTTGTCTTGTCTCGGCAAGCTCCAAGCTCTACAGGTTTAGTCAAATGTGAAGGTTATGCTCACTGTGTTCTTCAATTTTAAGGCGGCTTTAGTAGAGAACTTTGAATGATCTGCTTTGACTTTTTCGATTGTTGAAGACTTGCTGACTAAATCGGTATTCCTGTTTACCCCCAAAACCGTGCAAAATTTTGAGATATTACATCTAAAAGTTAGCATAATAACATGGGAAATATCATTTTCTCATGATTATTGTTAAAAATAAACAGTTAATTCAACAAGGAGTTATGTAATAAGCAATGTATAGTATTCAAGCTAGTGCAATTCTGAGCAGATTAGCACTAGGAGGCTCCAAGGTAGCCGTGGATTTTTTTAAATAATATACGATCACGTGGAAAAAAAGAGCTGCAAACACGTGCTGCAGCGCAGCACGGCACCAAACTTTTTCACTAAATTGCTTCTCAAACTTTTTCTTTTGAATATTTTGGTTTTTGAGGTTAGAATTTTTTCCTGAAACACCATCCCACTAGTAAATTTTGACAAACACTGTTAGAACAAAGACAGTATGTGGAAGATCTGTAATTTTTTGGCACTTGATTCATCAACTACTGGCGAGTTGAATGCAACATGGTATGATAAGCGCCCAAAGATTCGTGTAGTAGGTACGGTGCCTCACAGGAGCCCCCTTAAAGGCATAAGGCACCATGAGTTCTTCAAATGAGTGCTTCAAATATTTTTTTTTATGTCCTTGTATTTGTTACAAAACAAATTAAAGCTTTATACCTTATGAAGGTTGTTATAACGATTTTTTATGTCCAAAAACGGTTTCTTGCTACTTTTTGGGTGAAAAAATCCAAAATAGATTGCTTTGATAGTTGTATCACATAGATCATTAAAACAGCTACATTAAAAAATAAAAAAAAATTTCTTACTTCATGTCATTTTTTTTTATTAAAGAAAACATACAATTTTTTTCTTGAATCAGTCATATCTTAAAAATTCTCCAAATGTTTTTAATGATCTATGGGTCATAAGGTTTTTTTATTACATCCTTGTATAGGTTTACGAAAAGATTTGACGTTTGACACCCTATCAAGGTTGTTATAGCAATTATTAATGCTAAAAAAACGGTTTTTGATGTTTTTGGAGTAAAAAAATTTAAATTTGATTTCATTAATAGTTATATTCTATAGATAATTAAATAGCTTTATATAATTAAATAATATTTTAGCTACAAGATAGTTAAATCACGCATATTAATTTAAGAAATAAATGCTAATTATTTGTTCAATTGTAATTAATTGAAAACAATTTTAACAATCTTTTTGTACTATTTGGGTAAAAATTATAATCTTATTTTTGGAATAATTCCATACGATAGAGTATATAAATAACTTCTTTTCACATTTCAAATCATTCTATATTTTATTTAATTTATTTTTAGTTAAATAATCGCAGAAGAATGTTGTTGAGGAAGCTTTGTGCTAATTTATTGGCAGCGGTTTTTGGTGTGTTTGAATTTTTTCTGGCTACACAGAACTATTTATTGGCCTTTGGCATAGACGCTTAGCAATGAAATGCAATGCATGCAATCTTTGAGCAAAATCATACACTTGACTAGCGAGGTACTACCTTAAACTTTTGCCATACATGAATAAGAATATTAAAAAATTCTCTTGATTCAAAATGTAAGATTTTAAGAAGATATACATGGATTATGTATGGACTATCTATACTCAATTCCATACATATAGTATGTGCAGAGCCGACTATGCATCATAACCTATGCATAATAAGTATAAAACTTTTTTACATGGGCGTACTTTTATAGGAAACTTCAAAATCTAGCTCTGTTGTGACTTTAACCAATGTTTTCATTCACATTGCCTTCAATAATCAGGTTTAAAAATAATTTGGTATACTTTTACAATAATTGTTTCAAAATATCATTTTATTTTTTAGAAAATTTAGAGTTTGGTATAGAAGAGAGATCATAATTATATAAAGTCAAAGCGAAAGCCTGCGTTCGCGTAAGAAGACGGCGACTGACGACTTTGAATCGATACGAGGGCACCAGGAAGGTAAGACGCCAGCCAATCAGAGCACTTAAAATACCAATATATTTTTTTGTTTACATCAATGTTAACCTTTGTAGCGCTATCTGATCTGAGCTTGCCTAGTCGCCATCCCTATTACTATACAGACTAGTTAGGTTAGGTACCGTCATTTTAGGTACGGATTCCATACTTATGGGACTGTCAAGTTGGCAAGCTTAGCTCAGAGGACGCAAGTGAGAAGAGCCTCCAGCCAATGAGAGCGAAGAGCAGTTTATAATGGAAAGTATACCTGTATACTCTTTGCCGATGATTGTGTTGAATCCAATATATTTTATTTATTTTAAGAAAATAATAGAATGGCTAGTTGTCGCGTTGTCAAGGGATCAACTTTGTTACCGAGTTCGAAATAGCTGTTCATTGGTGATATCAAAATGTAACTGAGAAACAGTCCTACACTGATTCTAGTTTTACAAACGCGATAAAAAACTGACAACGGAATGGGTAAACTTTGTAGTTGTTTACGTATTGCTATGGGTGTGATATTAGAGAGAATTTCCAATTAAAATTTTAAAATCACTGAAAAATAGTAGTAGTAAGTCATCTTATGACCCACATTCAACCAACTCTGTCATAATCAAAATTGTGGAACCACAAAAATTTTGTCAACAGTGGCTCCATACTTTGTAAGTAAACTTCATCAATTGTCTGCTACAACTTCTTAAATGATTTTATTTATGGTTTTATTGCTAAGGACTCATAAAAAAACGCATAAGCATGATCATACTACCTTATGTGAGCCAATCTGATGGGATGTTGGTAAACATTGACCATTTGCCACTTGAGCGTCTCGGCGAAAAAAATCGGCGTTGTTCCGAACATTGTTACTATTGTAAAATACGCTGAGCCCAAAAACAAAAAAAAACAACAAAAAACGCTTCCTCGATCAAAAATATCAACCGTCACTACTAATTAAAAAGTTTTTCACATCGAAATACGTAAAAAATTCATCGAAAAACTCAAACGCACGTATCAGTCATCTGTGCAGTTTGCTTCTCGCGTTCACTTCCGATAAAAACGTTCACCGCGTCGCGCACCATGTGCTCTCCTCGTCACAGCCGTGAACTTGATAGGCTCACGGCTAATGTATATATATTACCTACAGCAGCAGCGGCGGTGGCAACCATACGATCAGGGTCCGGCGATCGATACTACTCCCTTGCAGCGCGTGCTCTGGCGTTGCAGCAATTTCGAACATCTGCTCGCGACTTTCCTATGGGGCAATCAGCGTGTGGACTTGTGCTTGTTTTCGTTTTATATAATTACGACTAGGAATTTTTTGGCTTCGTAGTTTTCAACGTGACTAGTTGCGCTTTCGATTGAATGGAACATGAGTGTTTTCGTTTGTTTTGTTCGTATGATGTGCCAATGATAATTAAATTTGTAGCATCATACAATGGAGTTTTTGTACAAAGTATTTCTTATTGTTTGAAGCACTCTTTATTGCTTTATTGAAGAGCTTTGTACTATCAATGAAATTTGATTGTTTTGAACTCTGTTTCAGGTATACATTATCGCTAGAAAATCCATACTAACAAGACGGAAATGATTCGTTAAAAAATTCCTTGAATCAAGAAAAAAAAAAAAAAACACGTCGGTAAGGCAGAGTGTACGCGCACTCTTCTTTGTACGTCTGACTAGATTCGGTACCAAACACCACTAAGATCCTACAAAAACATCACTATTCCACCCTGACTCTAATTTCGTACAAACGTCTCAAAAACCTTCAAAAAATCCACAGTATCTCAGAATAAAACCAAAGGTCCTTTTCCCTTACCACCGCACTTGTAGCCGAAAAAGAAGAGCCCACCAATAAAGCCACCCACCGCTCGGTCCATCAATCAAACTGTCACACCTCGGCGTCGCAATCTTCTCCACCTCGAGATCGCTCACAATCGCCCGGACACTGGAAACAAAAAGATCCAAAACAACTTGACAAAAGCCACAATCGCCACTATCGTCGAAAAGTCCCTTCACCCAACGACCAAACGTCCAAGTCCATCGCCCGCGACGCCGGGCCCTTCGCACCCCCGCGCCGCCGCCACCACCATCACCACCTCCGCAAACACCAATCCCATCACCAACTCACTCGATTCCTCCGTCCAAAAAACTACCACGCGCCAAATCCGACTCCATCCGATGGTCGAGCCAAACAACGGTGCCCACCAACTTTGAAAAACAACAACAAAAACACCAGCAAGCACATGTCACAAGCGCACCCTCGCCGCCACGTTAGCCAGCCCCGAGCTCCTCGCGTCGGCCGCTGGCTCCTGCGCCTGCGCACTGCGTACGGGCATTACATCCGCGCTGTACCCTTGCGTAGGTACACACGGCAATAAAAACCAAGGAAGGGGGGCGGAACGGGGGGGGGCTGCTGTAGATGCATATAGATACCAGCAGCAACCGGCCGCGGTTGCGCAAACCCGAGAGCGCGAACAAAGGGAATGTACTTTCGCCTTCCTTCCGCGCACTCACTCCTGGCGATTGAACTCCCGGAAAGGGGTACGCATAACCAACTGCATCTGATGGTTCTCCATGGGTGCAGGGATGTGTTTTTCCCTCCCAATGGATTTTGATATTAAAAAGCATCGCTCGCATGTACACACACGCTGTAGGTACCGAGAACTCCCCTCCCCCCTTTTTTACCACACGTACGTTGTATCTGTGTACGTACCGGCTGATGGGGAGCCCCCTCTCGCTTTCTCCTGGTGGGCCACCTCCCCCCTTGGCGCGCCGGTGAAAGCGAAAGTGAGAAGGGGCGCGAGCCCGTGGGGGAGGTGGCGTACGGATGATTGCACGGGTGCAGCTTGTATGTACACACAGCAGGAGCTCCTCCGTATCAACCCCTGCGTGCGGGTGTGGTATGTATAGTATGTAGGTCCGAGTGCGTTGTTGCGGGGATGGCGAGTATAGAGCTCATGGCAGTGTAGTATAGATGCGTGTAGGCGGAAGGAGGATGATACACCGCGGGGGTGTAGGTATGATTGTAGAAGGGGGGGGGGGTGTTTCGTTTGCCCGCGGGGGTTTGAAAGTAACTGGGCTTTTGCGCGGCGAGCCCTGAGGGTCGGTAATGTTGCGGACTCTTCTTATCTCTGTAGACTTGCGAGCTTTGGCTCCTATTTGTGGGGGATGATAATGTGGTTTCGATGCACGGCTGTGGGGGGTTTTCGGATTCACCTGTTGAAGAAGTCGGTGAATGGGTTTGTTGGTTTGTTTTTGGTTCTCAATGGTTGCTAGCAATTTTTCGAAGACGGAAAAACCGGGATGACTGTGGAGTAGTTCGACGAGAATTGCGATCTTGTATGAAAAATTATATTTGGTCCGTCAGGTCGATTATCAAAATGATTAGAAGATTGCACGCGTATTTTTTCTTTTTTCGCGTAAACAAAAAATGACGGAGATAGAGACCGTTAAAGTTAAGGAGTGGGGGTAAAATACGATAGGGACACGAACATCGTATTCGCCCCATCTCATGAACTTTGACATGCTGACTGTTTCATATTGTAACATAAAATATCACAAACTAGTAAAAACACCAAAAAGAAATGCTGTCCAAATTAGCGTAAAATATTTTATTTTAGTCCATGCTATATGGATATACCAATAGTACCTTCTACACACTACGTATTACATTACCATATTTTAAAAACTGCACCGCTAGACTTTATACAACATGTGACTTTCTTAAAATTTGTGATTTATTTTATTAAAAACTGTACCAGTTGTCTATCTAAAATTAAAAAAACTTTGTAAATAATATTGAAAGCCACTTATGTAATCAATTGATTTGTTCTTTGGACTATCGTTGGACTGAAATTAGGGCTGCACGAGATGATAAGAGTAGTCTTAATATTGTCTTGTCTTGTATTGTTTTTCAAGACAAGAGTCGAGACAAGATTCATTTTAGAATTTCAAGACAATACCAAGAGTGTGACCTCAAGAATATCGATCTTGACGATATTCTTGTCCATTTTTGTACTACAAAAAATAATCAAATGCTACATTAAAAAAAAAAAAATTCGATTTATAAATAAAATTCAAGTATGACAAATAAGTGTTTCAGAAATTATTTTACTGAATTGATGGATTTAATTTATTTCGATTATATCTTGCATAAATGATAAATGTACGGATAGATTAAGTGTTTATTCATGCAATTTGTACAAAAAAAATTTGTAAACATAACATTTTTTAAATTTTGCATCGTATGCAAGTCAATATACGCTCACTTTTAATACATATTTCTGATAAGTAATTTACCTTTATAGATGTCACAAATAAACAATGCTAGAAATAAGTATTGCCTTCAGGGCTTCTTACTAAATTTCATTTTTAAACAGTCCTCTGTAGTAATAAGAGTACACCATTCAAAATATGTTCCATTATAAACAGAAAACTTCTGTTACAGACTACACACGTTTTGTGTAAATTATATTTTACACAAATTTCGAATTAAGAGTACACAGATCTAAAATCTTGTATTATTTAGCCATTGTACTCGTACAACTATTTTGTGTACGAAAGTACACATTTTGTGTAATTTTTACAAATAATAAGTGTAAAATAGCAAACTACACAAAAATTTTAACTGTGATATATTTATGTGCATATTATATGATAAAATAACTGAATACAAAGACATTATTATATTACTTGTCATTTTATGACATGATATACGTATACGTTATTAAAAACTACTCTAAGTTTCAAGTGCAAGATAAGTCTACTCACGAAACATAATCTCCTCCGTAATCTCCTTACTTGTTACTCCGTTGTTAATCGATCACTGTTTATTGCATCATACGTGTTTACTCGACGAATGTCTAATTCACACTGGTTACAAATTATCAGGTGAGCTGCGCAGCTTATTGCGCAGTATACAGTGCGCACCTCAGCTAGGTCACTGACCACTGACTCACTCAGCTGACTAAGCTCACAGTGTGATATAGTCATTCGTCGAGTGAACACGTATTTCATACAGAGCAGTAAGCGATCAACAACGGAGTAAGAAAAATGGAGATTATGTTACGTAAGTAGACTTATCTTACACTTGAAACTTAAATAGAGTAGTTTTTAATAACTTATACGTAAGTACATAATGGAATTATTAATACAGTAATTAATACAAGTAACACAATAATAATGTTTGCCTAGTAAAGTCAGTAATTTTAAACTATAATATTATATGCATGTGTGAAAAGTGGGCTATTTTGGTATGTGAAACAGGATTTTGAAAATTTAGTGTTTAGGATGCTTCAATCATTTTTTCTACGTTATGTGAGGTCCAAACTAGCCAAAAACTTTGGAATCGGATCTATAGTCATTTTAGGAAAACACATGTTAACTTTCATGGGATTTTTAAAAAACTTCAAAAAAGCATTACAGACCTGTCATTACACGGAGAAAAAAATAACTGGAATTTTCACCGTGAAAGCAACGGTAAAAATGTGGCGCTGCGACAATCACTTTAATTTTTATTGTACTTTAAGGGTAATTTTTATCCCAGTAAAATTTATCTTAAAATCACTATAATTTTTCCCGTGGGGCAACGGTAATTTCTGCCCAGATGAAACAGTAAACTAGGTGTTGGAATTTTTAAACTCACTATATAAATTTTTTTAAACACCAGATTGTAGAGAATAAAAATCAGCATATTTTTTTTTATTTGCAACTTTTTGATCCGGGTTGTACTTTTTGTATGTTTTTAAAAATCATTGAATTCGAGTTTTAGACAAAAAATGGTTTTTGTTTTTTGTTTCAAAAAGTACAACTCGGATAAAAAAGTTGCAAATAAAAAAAAGATGCTGATTTTTATTATCTACAACCTGTTATTTTTAAAAAATTTATATAGTGGGTTCCAAAATTCCACACCTAGTTTACTGTTTCATCTGGGTAGAAATTACCGTTGCCCCACGGAAAAAATTATAGTGATTTTAAGATAAATTTTACTGGGATAAAAATTACCCTTAAAGTACAGTAAAAATTCAAGTAATTGTCGCAGAGTCACATTTTTACCGTTGCTTTCACGGTAAAAATTCCAGTAATTTTTTCCTCCGTGTACCATAATGGTACTTTTTTGGCAATTCTGAAGGCCCAAATAGGAATTTTTCAACGAAATTTAGTTCGGTAGATATGCGAAAATCCGTACACTACAGTCACCCTATTGATAATTCAAAATACCTGTAAGATTGGGGCAATCACGGTAATGACCGCTTAGAATTTTTCTGTTTATAATTGAACAGACTACGCACATATTGTACAAGTTATATTTTACAAGAATTTCGTTTTAAGGGTACACTTATCTTGTATTATTTAGCCTTGTACTCTATTTTATACACAAGCTTTTTGTACGAGATACAACTACTTTGTGTACGAAAAAAATTAATTGCGTGATAACAGAAAATTAAGCGTTCATGTGAGGCGTGTGCGTAGCGCTGCCCCATCAACTAACACGGCACGCAACTCGAACACGAAATTTATTAATATTTTTAAACCTAATTCAATAAATAAATAAAAACAATCTGTATTTGATTGTAGGCAGAGATCAATTTATAATCATCTGTCCCAAGGTTTTAGTTTTTATATCTATCTTGTCTTGTGTGCATATATCGTTTGATTTAATCTAGTATTTCAGACAGTTAAATTTTGAATGATCAGGTCCAAACAATATCAATCCAAATTCAGGTTAATATACGATTATAATAAATAAAAATTAAAGTAAAGGCAGAAATTTTTTTTTTTTTTTTGTAAATCCTTTGTTTTTAGAGATTTTTAATACATTTATGGTAAAATTTACAGGTAAAGACATTTTTATGAATTTATCGTGAAATGACGATTAAAAAAATTTTGGCTCAAATTTTCAAATGAAAATTCAAACCAACAAGACAAGATCAAGACAAGACAAGAGTGAATGGGTTTTACAAGATTTTTCGAGAGCAAGACGATATTGTAACGAATATTGTCTTGTCTCGACTCCCGTGCAGCCCTAACTACAATCTAACAGCTGTGCAATTTATATTGAGAACAATTTTTATTATGAAAAATTAACACACCAATTGAAAGGATCACTTACAGCTTATTTTACTCCTTATACAACAAACGTGGATTTAAAATAATACGGTGAATAATTAATTTATTTACTGTTTTCTAATAAAGAGTATATTCCCAGAAAAAAAGAGAAGTAGATGGGTGATTTCACAAAAACTCGAATAGTTCATGAAGTCTATGGTTAAAAACAAGGCATTTAATTATTTTGAGTATAAAACATTTTTTAAACGGTATATACTACATTTTTCTGCATACATTTTTCCTATCTGATCGAAAAATTTTTTTGCTTAGTCGTAAGATGGGAAAAATATGCTAAAATGTCATTACCGTACGCAAAGCATTTAAAAATATAATTTTTAATGAGGTGACTATAGTGTACGAGAGATTTTTGTTATGTACATGTACCAAACTGAATTTCACTGCAAAACTCCCATTTGAGGCATCAGAATCGTAAAAAAAATATCTGTACGGTAATGACAGACCTGCCATTACCGTAACGCTTTTTAAAAGTTTTTTTGAAAATCCCGTTTAAATTAACACGTTTTTTCAAAAAATGACTATAGATCCGGGCCTAAAAGTTTACAGCTGGTTGGGACGATGGTTGGGACCTCGCGTATAAATATAGAAAAAAAATAAATAAATTTTTACACTAAATTTTGAAAATCTCATTTCATTGAATAAAGTATTCGAGTGTTTATAAAATCACCCAGGTACAACCGACGGAATTAAAAAAAATGTTCTATACTATAAATCGTAAATCTAACGGCATAGTTGAAATAAATTTGTTGAGCGCTTTTGATCCTTGTTTTTCGACTGAAATTGAGAGTCCGTGCACTTTTTATTGTCAACGATCAACTTTTGTTTCATTTATGTAACGAACCTTTTTTCAGCTATTTGTATCAAAAATGTGAGCAATATAGACGAAAGACATGAAAAATGATTTGTGTAACTAAATAAATGTAATCGTCAACGGATACTATTTATTTTCACACTAAGGCCACAATTTGTTTGTTTAAGTAGCGATGATTAATTGTGTGTGCTATTCTCAATGAGTATACATACTTATAAGTCTTCAGAGCATGCAGAAAGTACAAAATGACTGCATACCCCATTTCCAAGCCAACGGATTTTTTTTACAAGAGACCATCCCAACAATGAAGATGCAGCAGAAACGTAGGACGTGGATTCTGAAAACAAGTTATTCAATAAAAAAACAATCACGGCTACTATCGAGCTCGTGTGATATGCAAAGTTCATGATTATTCGAATACAAAATTACATTATCACTCAAAAGTATTTTACTCTAGGGAGTTGGTAAGCTCTAGTCGTTCAAAACTCAGTTAATTAAATAGTTCGTCAATAATTTTAACTGAAACAGTATTAAAGTACATTAATTTTCATTAAAATAGTCTGAAACATTTCAAAATTACATAAATCAAAAGAAAACCGCTGCCAATTTATTGTCAAAAAGCTTCCTCATTCACATGTTCCTCTTCTTTTTTACACACACCCTCAACAATTTTCTGTTTTTCTAAATCCAAATTCGTCATTATTTGAGAAATTTGACATGCAAGATCTTCTACAACACAATATTCTGAAACAACGTTCACTAGTGAAAACATCCCTATTTAAAAAAAAAATCGATTTTCCAAAATCGATCAAATCAAAATGAAATTTTTTAGGAAATTGTATGATCTTCAAGATTGTATGCCATGAAATATTTTAAAACAACGTTTGAAAGCGAAAAAATCACTTAAAAAAAAATGATTTTCCGAAATCCATGAAATAAAAATTAAAATACAATCGATGAAATTGAAATTCATCTTTTCAGCAATAATGGGGGTCCAAAAACAAAAACAAACTTACAGAATATCTATCGTAAAATATCCTAAAACAACGATAAAAATCTGTTAAAGAAATATTTAGATATAACTGATTACATACATTCCCTATTTACACCCACGCACACCCAGACACTAAATTTTTTTAATTCCATATTAATACGTTTTTTTGTATATAATTTAATGATCTTTCAGATTTTTCATCGTTATATATCCTAAAACGATAAATATTTTTAAAATTTATTTTTTCATAAAAATCGAGTTTTGAAAATCATAAAAATAAAAATAAAAAAAAAGTAAAACGAATGAACCAAAATTTGTTTTTCGAGAAGTAATCTGTATTTAAAAACAAAAAAGATAAGCCCAGAATTATTGAAATCGGTCAAAGAAATCCTGAGATATAACTGATTATATACATTCCCTATTTACACCCACGCACACCCAGCTACTCAATTTTTTAAATTTCATCTGAAAATTTGTTTTGTATAAAATTTGATGATTTTTTAGAAATCCTATCGTAAAATATTCTAAAATAATAATAAATAGCAGAAAAATAAACTTTTCCAAAAAAATCTAATTTCAAATATGGATAAAATCAAAATAAATAAAAAATATGCAGCAAAATTCAAATTTTTTTTTTCAGTGTGATAGGAATCCAAAAACAAACAAACAAAGCCCTGTTGGATCAAAATCGTTCATATGGTTTCTGAGATACAACTGATCACAAACATGTATACCCACACACACACACGCACACACACACAGACGGACATTTTCCCAAAATAGTGCATTTTGATTATAAACTTCATAAAACGTGTTTATAACATGTTTTCTTGATATGCAATTTTTGGTCAATAACGAAGCTTCGTCTACGAGGAAGCAATATTATAAAACTTCGATAGAATCCAAAAAACTTCAGAGCAAATTGATTTCTACATTATATTTGTAATAGGAGCATTATTATTTGTATAAAAATAAGGATATATGAAAAACACCAGCGGCAATCAATCTATAATGTGAACCTTGGGTATTAAGGAGGTTTAGGAGCAATAATAAAATGCAGAGATCACAATGATATTCATTTTTCTTGATAGTCTGGGATACGTAGAACTTATACGAATTTTTTCAATATTTTTTATTGGTCGTTTTGAGAAGACTGATACAAATAAAAATGAGTGTGATAACATAGGCTCTTATGGAACGTAACCTCGATTTGTCGTTTACATAGACAAATATTTTTGGAAAATGCAAAGATATTAAAAAACCCATTACTACGAATGAAGTACTAAGTGCATTTTAAACAATGCCAACGCTAAATGCAAGCAAAATATTGAGTTCGTAGAGTGCAAGAGCGGGTGCGCGGTAAAGGGGGCCAAGCTGTGCGGGCCGGGGGACTCCCCGTTCCTCGCATCGCTGAATGATACTCTCGAATCTCCTTATAAATAATTGGTTACTTTTCTCTGGATTTCGGAAAAAGTTTCCCACAAAGACTTGAGACATAGGGGTAAAAGTGGGTATTATTGCGGTTTTTTTTTTAAAGGATAGCTTTAAAGGTCTACGGTAGAAAAAAAGGTTGTCTAATCGCTGTAATTCTTTT
>JAPYYV010007557.1:0-22531 GCA_030522625.1 Copidosoma aretas | reverse complement strand
GAGCTATAAAGTATGTTCTTTAAATCAATTATCTAAAGTATTTGCAGATTCTTGAAACAGTTTTCTATAATTCTGTCTTCTCCTGCGTCATTTCTATTTTTGATTTTTACAAATACGTTCTTCTATTCAATGATGGATATATCCTCGTAAAATACTTCTAGAATTTGCTATTGATTCCAATACTCCTTTTTTCGTTTTCCGTATAATATCTATCATCATTGTCTCTGGAGGAATTTTTAAAATTATTCTCTTATGTCTCTTTCCTTATAATCATCTCTATTTTTTTTCTGTTCAAATTTTTTAATAGCTCTCCACGACTCATAAATTTTGTTTTCTGCTACTTTGCTTTTTTTTTAGTCTCGTTTTATTTTTTTATATCTTATTCCATTTATGCATTTCGCGTTAGTCTTTAATTCTATCTTTACTCTCTTTCATTTCTTCAGTATGCTTTGATTTAATCTATAACCATATTTTCTGTTTAATTTTTGTTGAATCCTGTTCGTCGATTTGCAATGATTCACCGTCAAATATATATATATATTCGCCTCCTTGTGCGCTCTGCTTGCCAATTTCTCAATTAGTTATGTTTAAAAAATAAATTATATATTTTATCGACACATGGATTTATAAAATTTCTTATAAAAATTCGAAATTTTTCTCTTATTTATTAAAAAAAGCTTATAATTGCTTTATTTCGGGGCTAGGACATCAGAGGCATACACAGCCGTGATGTATTGTGATTTTAGATAACAAAAAAAAATTTAACTTAGCATACATTACCTAGTGCAATAATATAGAACAAATACAGTACCATTCTTTTTTGGATGCAATTACTTGTTCTTTTTAAGAAAAAATTACTATTCACTTTAAATACTCATAGAAGAACTATAAAAGCTATAACGAACATACTGAAAATAATCGGAATTTTGAATAAATTTCGTCACATCTATATAACATTAATATAAGATTATCTATACACTTATATTAGTACAATAATTCCGTCTTTTTAATGCTTTGATACTCATTACATTTTTATCGCATTTCAAACAATTGTTACTATTCTATTTGAAAACCTTTTATAACTTCTAGTGGTTTTCTGATATTTTTTTCAGCTAAAGAGATTCTCTACTGTTTAGAATATGCGTAAATTACAATATTTTGTTATCATGAACAAAATTTTTCTACTCGCTGTATGGTTAAGATTTGTAAATTAATTTTAAAAAATTTATTACAGACTTAAAATTTGTTTTATCAAAGTAATTCATTATTTTTTCACGACTACACTTCTTTAATTTTTGTTAATACTTATAGTTAATGTAATCTTAATTTTAAAAACATTGAATTAAAGATATAAACACAAGAACATCAAACTTCAGAAAAATCGCATTTTTGAAAAGGTATGAGTATTGAGACAACAATTTTTTTTTAAATAACTGAAGAATGTTTAAAAAAATTTATATAGCATGATTAGTATTTGTTTAAAAATAAAGTATCTTTAATTATTATTGAAAATCTTTATATAAACATTATGAATAAAATGCATCAGAGGCCCTTTTTTGTCTTCCTACTGAAAGTAAATACCTTTATTTACGTATGACTTATAGTAACGTTTACGCTGTGCAAAGAAAAAACAAGTACAAGTAATAAGTTAAGACTTTATGTATCATGTTTTCTTTTGAGAAATTATTTTTCAGCTGATTTTACAACCTCCGATCATGATTGATAACTTTTTAATATGAAATTCAAACAAACAATTTTTAACATAACCACTGTTTTTCGCACATATGCCCCTTATAGTATACTCTGTTTTACTCTGATATCACTCATGATTGTTATTCTGTTAGTAAAGATTACTATCTTAGATAAACGAGATTATCTTGAAACAAACTGATTATCGACCAATCAGCAACAACATGTGCTGAGTCAGATCACTCATTATAACTGAGAACTTCGTACGACTAAGAACATAGTTACTTATGTTCTTCTGATCAGCTGTCTATACTTATTGGCATGGCTTACATGTGATTATATATAAAAAAAGGTGTGCTAGTATATGGATATCAATTATTAATCATCAGCTTGCCCTGCTTTTTTTCATATTAAATATTTACAATTTATTAACATTACAAACATAAATATTTAATAATCCACACGTAACAATTGATTTAATATTGCGAAAAACATGACAGCTCTGTCATTGGCTCTTACATTAGCTGCTTTGACAGACACCTTCTATTTCTAACATCATGTGATGTACCGTGTAAAATTTCGACTCAACTAACAATATGGGAACGTTTTCTGAGCTGCCCTAATTTCCTTTAATAGCATTTGGGAGATTTTGCGGTCAGTGTTATTTTCTCCCATTTGCTTGTTTTAAGGAGTATTAACTATAGTTGGTTGTTAGGTTCGCTGTTGTCTTTTCTCAAAAAGGAAGTATAACCATTGTTTTTTCTATATATATATATATATATATATATATATATTTGGTGTGTAAATACGAATAATAATAAGGATAAACTGTATTTGTTACTTTGTCAATTTTATTTCCCCTGCCTTTGTATACATATTACTATTTAAAATTATGATAAGGGTTACTTATGTGCAGAGTACTTGAAAAGACATCTTAAATTATGCAATAAAAATAAAAAACGTTAATTCATTCCAACATTATAACTACGTGTGTTATTTTTATTGCATTCTATACTTGACATTCAATAACTTAATCTAAGACATATAATAATTTATAAAGAAGAAAATGAAAAAAAAATTTGTATAAAATGTGGTAAGGGTTTTGAAAGATCAGACCGTTTAAGACAGCATATGAAATGTCACAATGTGAAACAAATAGAATAAATTCTTGTTCAAAGCATTAAATGGCTTTAATTGTTTATTATTTTTCAACTTTTATGGAGAACGGGAGAAACTAACGATACTGCTAAATTTTTCAATATTTAGAATCAATATTTTGGTAATAAGAGCTATTTTTTTTCAACCCTTAGGGGGAAGCTGTGGGGAGCTGTGGGGAGCCGGGAGGGAGCTGAGGGGGAGCGGGGGTGGCTGGAACTCTTTTTTGTTCATCCAACAATATAATATATGAAGATATATGTATAATATGTATTTATGAGGAATACAAAATGTTTTCTGCTGTGCCTTGATATTTCTCTTCTTTCATACAATTGACCAATCCTTCAAAATTTTTAATTTTTCTACGCGCCCGTAGATTTTTCTCCCGACTTGACGTGTTTTGAGATTCTTTGCATTTTTCATACCGTAAGAAAATTTGCCAAACTTTGTCTGAAACGAAATGTTCTCTACAAACGCACTTGGCTTGATATTCATCGAGAAACTTTACTTTTTTCACTGGGATCTCCCCAGATAAGTCGTTTAATGAACGTTTTCTGAATCAAAAATATGTATGATATAATGTTTCATTGCATTCATTTACTTTGAAAAACAAACTTTGTGTTTACCTGCTCTTTCGATCAGTTTTGTCAACAAAATTCGAAGTAGACGTTTCGTTTAGTTGGACGCGAATGAAAAATCTATGAAAAAATTAGAAAGGGATTAGGAAGAAATTCGAGAAAGTGAGACTAAGCCAAGTCAAGAATTTCGCAGTATAAAAAGTTGAATAAAAGCACTTTCTGCACTTTCTTGTAAAGGTGACCTGAGGACAATTCGGAAAAAATATAGGAAAAATTTTTAAATATACATAAAAGCCTCAGTAGTCGAGGTAAAATGCGATGAAAGAAAATTTGCGGTGCTGTTACATATAACTTTACAAATGATCGTATGATATGCGGTATGCAGGGTTATTTAATTAAAAATCAGGCTTCCTAGAGAAGTTGGTCTTACATTAGATGAATGTGTGCAAATATGTAAAGTTGCTGAGTTAGCTGAAATTGCAATTAGATTCATGAAAAGTAGGCTATAAATCACTTCCAAACAATAAAAATTTGAGGTACGTTGAAGAAACAGGCACAATTTGAGGTACGTTAAAGGCACAGTACGACTGGAAAATGAACAGCCGTTGGATTCCAAGAAAAACAATTAGGCTCAAGGGAGCAGTGATGTTATACCATAACAAAGAAGAGGTCAGCAACAGCAAAAACTTTTTATGTGCAGAAGGTATAGCAGGGAACATATGCCAAGAGAATGCCTGGCATGTGGTTAAATATGCCAATTTTGTAATGGTGAGAATCTCTTTGCGATAGCTTGCTATAAACCCTAAGTAAATACCATGAGAGAAGTGAATTTAGACATGTTGTATACAGCTTATATAAATAAATACAATAGTAAAGATACTAAGGAATTGTCATAAAATATTACTCTAAGTAAAAAAGTAAATTAGAAGTAAAACTTGATTCTGGTGCAGAATGCAGCGTAATTTTATTGGATGATTTAAATTAAATAGATGATAAAATTGTAATAAATAATTCTTGTACAAATATTTCTGAATAGAGAGTCAGTAAAATAAATGTTAAAAGTTCTTGTTACTTAAGCTGTAAGTTTGTTTTCAGAGATAATAAAATTCTTACATTTACTGTTTCACAGATATAATTCAAAAATCATCTAACCGTTAAAGGACTGCCCTATCTTTTAGATTTGTAATTAATGAAAACTATTGGATCTATAGTCAATACTAACCAAGAATTATTGTGCAAGAGCATACAGATATTCTCATAGGTGTAGGTATTATTAAAGATTTTAAATATTATACTATACAACACAAATATAATGTGAAAGCTTCTATATATTACTGTGCCGGGCTGATAGCACCTCTAAAAATAAATAAAATAAAATAAAAACTAGGTATTATAGATGGAGTGCATAAGCCTACAGATTTAGCACATCCCCTAGTTATCACTGAAATAAAAGATAGTAGGACAAGCATTTGACTTGACCCAACAAATTCACCTTCTGTGTCAACATCATGTTGGTCCTAGATTTGAGAATTGTGTTCATGCATGCCAGATGGTTTTTTCAACACTTTGGATGCAGACAGAGCTTTCTTCCGAATTAAATTAACTAAATAAATCACAAAGTCTGTCCCTTTTTCACCTTTTTTTGGTGGATTTGAATTTAATGCTTTGCCATATGGTATTTATTCTGCAGCTGAGATTTTTAATGTTGTTTCGATCAAATATTTATTGGTCCAGAGGATACTATACTGATCCAGAGGATACTGATTGATGATTATAAGATGACTTGAATGGGTATGCAAGTAAGTATATATATATATATATATATATATATATATATATGTATAAAATATCACATTTATAATCAATGTTAAAAACACAGACATACAAGAAAAAGTTCTGAGCTCTAGGTCAAGCCATGCGTTCTGCATGTTTTTGGGGTCGCTAAAACCGAATCTGACGTCCATTACCTCTAAAAAAATTAGTCCCCAGTGCCCTCTAAAACCTATATTAAACATGGTTTAGTAGTTAATTCTGAATTTTCCGTTTTTATCAAAATTTGGATTCCAATTATACGATTTTGAAAGTAATGTAAAAATCTGACTTGATAGGGTTAAACGGACATTGAATTCGGTTTCAGCGACACCCAAAATATATAGTAGGTATGGTTTGACCTAGAGCTCAGAACTTTTTTTTTGTATATCTGAAATTATTAATTCATGTTTAGTACGAGAAAAATACGGTCATTTAGTGTTAAGAATAGCCCATAGTGCCTTCACCTAGGTATAGCCGCGTATGTGATATAATTCATATTAGTTTTGCTTACATACCCATTCAAGTCATGTTAATAACATAAGATGTTCTACAGCAAGTATTATAATCACTTAAAGTGATAATTTTTTAGTCTGGAAAACTAATCATCATAAACGTAATGTTAGGCTGACAAAAGTTTTTGAAATCGCCAGAGAAAAAGAAACATAAAATTTATTTCCTACGAATGAAAATTCAATAAGAAAGAAGTGAAATACTTGGTTCATATTTTAAATGACTAAGACACAAAAGTAGATGACAAAGCGGTAGCTACAGTTTAAATGGATCTACTAAAAAATAAAGATCGGTTTACAACTTTTTTGGGAATGCTATCATATGTTGGTGAATTTATTCCAAATTTATCTGAAATAAATTCAACGTTTTTATATAAAATTATATTAATGCAAGTAAACTTGTTATCTTCAGTGTTAGTGCTTCACTAAATATCATTGCCGTAGATTTTCTACTAAATAACATTTCAGTTGCATATGCTACTATACCCTTAATTGATACGAAAAGAAATATTTTAGGATGGAAAAAAAACTTCATCCATTGCATTTGCTTGTAACATATTTCACCAATATATTTTTGAAGAAAATCATGATACAACAGTTAGTTACAAGCCAGGCAAAGAGTTATTATTGGCTTAGGCTGTGTCTAGAATTTTTCTATAAATTGAAAAACACACCTTTGATACAAAAGTAGAATAATGTGTATATCCTTCTTAAATTATCTCCTTATATCAATTAAAGGACCACATGCAATAACTATCCAAGCGTTTTAAGTGGAATTCAAGTCCGCGACCAAGGTAAACAATTTTAAAAGTCCATAGATAGTTTTAAAAATAATACTAGCCTGTAGATAACAGCGCTCTGCGTTTTTTTCTTACACCTTTTGGATGTGATGAACATTTTTCGGGATAGACATTAAGAACCATAATTTTCTATTACTCTTATGTCAATGGCTTTTTCAAACGTAAATTGCGAAATTTTGGTAAATAATAAGCATAACCCTTTGAAATTTGGTATGTATATGTGGCATGGCTCAGTACTGCCTATGGTTTAATAAAAGTACATTAACTTATCCTTGTTTATAAATATTTCAATGTGAACGAGTAGCAGTGGGGAACTAAGGTTTCTTGAGTTAAGCAAACAAAAGTTTGCGGGAAAGTTTAAGCTGGATCAAATTTCTATAAAAAAAGTTGTTCCTTAATGTATCAAGAAGTTGTTCACAAAGTTTCAAATCAAGTCATCAAAAAATATTTAAATTAGAGTGATCTTCGTAAAGTTGCGCATGGCTCAAAGACAAGTCTTCCACTTACACTCCAACCTTACCTTATAAGTATAATCTTGCATAACGTCTCGCATGTGCAAAAATAATATGAAGTATAGTATAAACGTCAGAAAATTCAGTGTTTGATAAAAGATGATTACTATCGCCCAACAAAAAGAGCTAGAAACCAGGTATCTTGGAGCAGAAATATGGCTGAAAGATGTCGTAAGGAGGTAAAAATGTTTGTGCTATTGGCAGTGATGAAGGTCGAAATGTATTAAGAATAGAGGGAGTTTTGTTTGTTTGTTACTAATCTAATTTTAATGTGTATGGAATATGGTTTGACAATTTTTACTACTATCCTATTAAATAGGTTCTCCTTATTCAAACCTTAAAATATTAACCTTTATTTTTATACATTTTTATTTACAAATGAATTTGCTTGAAATTAGGATGAAATTGTATTCTGAGTAATTAAATGATCACTTTACTTAGGCACAAGAAATTGAAAATTACAAGGATAAGAATACAGAATTAAAGTCTAAAGAAGCTGTGTCAAAAATTAATTCTTTGAAATTCAAGCTTGTTTCCCAAAGAAATGCTGTTTGCCATTTACCGTTGCGACACACTCTTAAATTTTTAATGATTGTTTTGATTGTGGTGATTACAAACCACAAAATGATATTCTCAGATGATAAAAAGAAATGGATACTATCAAAGATTACAACCGAATAGTACAAAGTTTTTATTACTGTCGCAGTAATGTAAATATAAATATATGTTAATAATTTGTATATAGTATTTTACAAGTGGGAGACGAAAAAATAATGAGACTTAGGATGATAAGCGAGAAAAACACAAAAATAAGCCTGTTCAATGAACAAATTATATAAAATTTGTAATCAAACAGTATTGTAACAGCATTTCATATTCCGACCACACTGCTCACGAGAAAATTTTAAACTTCATTACTTTGTTGACAAGTCTTTAAATTTGCATAGACTGTACCCTTTAATTTTGTATTATTTCTCAGCTGTAACAGGAAACGATAATTTTTTTCCGCATGAATCAGCGTACTTAAAATTTCGTAATAGTCATCTAAATGTTTGTTTCAATTTCCTTAGAAGTATCGTATCTGATATTTGCTATCGTGTATCAAGTAATAAACTTGATTGTTAGTTTTATTTCGATCAATATTTGCCTCAACCTAAGCTTTTGGGTAATGATCAATTTCTCCACTAATTGCTCTAGCTAGATGTTTTGAATGTACATGTCTACGGCTATAATCATAACTATTTGTTTTATTTTACGGAAGGAAGTATCAAACTTACAGCTAATACTGTGAGTAATCTAGTGAATTCCACAATAAAAAAGTACTGTCAGAAGTATATTGTAACAACATTTTTCTGTAGTCTAATAATGCAGAAGGTCAAAATCGTAACAAGGTGACAAGACAATATTTTTCGCTTTTATCTGTGCAACTTGAAATCCAACATTTATTCCCCGTATGAGGGCACGCTTATCGCTAGTGTGATATCAATTTCGGTGTATATAGATACAAAAAAAAATTTAAAAGAACGAATTAATATTGAAAAAGAGTATGTTGCATTTATCCAATTATCTCGAAACTCCGCTTTTATGATAGCAAAGGTTAATAAATAGTTGCTAAATTTAAGATTATGAGAGTAGATTTACAGTTGATGAACAATAAAAAAAAGGAAGGTAGTTATAATTTATCAGTATCGAAATGGATGTATACATCTCATTAGGTTAGTGGAATTAAGATAAACCTCAGTTTTGAAAGTATAAAAGGGTACACTTCGTTTCGAGCTAGAGAAAAGTTGTATGTGGTGAGATTAAAAAAACAGATACCTCGGTTTTAAGTTGAAGTATGGGGACATATCGTAAAGAAATTTTTCTCTCCAATTAGGGTTTGTCGATCTTATTGATATTTTATAGTTGGAAACACGTCTACATATTTATGCATATATTACAATACAAAATTGAATAGATAGTTATCATCAGTTTTAAATGCTTATTACATGCTATTAACTAGTAAAGTCGGATAAAGTATTTTTTATAATAGCAATTATATTTAATTATCATGTGTATATTCATATCCCTCATTAAGATAATAAACTTACTTAAAAATTATTATTCAAGGAACAATTATTACTCGTAAAAGTTATGTATGTTTATAAATATACTGGTAAATTCATTTCAAAAAAACAAAAAAATAATAATAAAAAATAGGTCTAAAAAAAACAAGAAAAAAGTATTCGTTAGTTATAAAAAAAAATAAAAAAAAATGTACCTTATACGTAAAAAAAAAAAAAAAAAAAAAACTTATTCATCAATGTAAACTACTACAAGACCTATTTTTTGAAATTGTTCCCTTCCTTACCCCTCTGACCACTTGTACTATATCTAACTCAGCCTAATACTTATCGTCTTCATACGTATTAATAATGAACCTAAAATCCAACAGCTTAACTATAGCAGGATTTCTTTATTCGACGGCAAAGTTGAGAAAACGTAGTTTTTCGTAATTATGATTTTTTACTGACTATGTAGAAAAAAATGTTTCGATAAGAACTTTTAGATATTAAAAAGATCTACAAAATAAGACCAGTTGAGTTCGAATTGCAGAAAAGTAATAAGTTGCGCAGTGAAATAACTCAATTAATATAAACGAAATTGTTTCGAAAATTTTGCCATTTGATTGGCAGAACTTTTCTCTAAATTTACAAAAAAAAATGAATGCCCTACGACTAATAGGAGCAGAGATCATTTTTTGTTTTATAGAAATTCCTGACGCTTTATTTTACAACCTAAGAGTTGTTGCCAAACTAATGTTCAAGTCGACATTGATTTTGTCGGAAAAGAAGGAATATCAGGTGCTACGAGAACTGAGCACGGGCCTTTCAAATCGGGCGTGCTTGAAAAAATATCGATATCTTGGGTTCCCATGGTCGCACAAAAAGTGATGATCAACCGATTTGGAGTAGCTCGGCTAGATAAAACGAAACATGGCAGTAGTTTTGTAAACAAATTTTTTTTTTCATTTTACACACCTAATATTCACTTTTCCATTATATTTTCCTACTGTTTTCAATCAATTCTCATGGTTTTTATTGCATTGTTAATGTTATTAGAGCTTTTTCGTACACGTTGTACATTTTTGTTAATAAACATAAAAAGTAAATGCAATAATCCATAGATGCATGTCAATTATTTGTGTTTTACGATCGATATACAAATATTTAATCTACTTTTAACAGTGCCCACCAAAATCTATTTATTTATAATTTTTTTGAAGAAAAGCTTTTGTACTTAATTAAAAAATAAATGAACAAAGAAGATGATTTACGTGTTATAGCAATATAATCGTTGTAATACTTACATATAATCTAATAAGAAATTAAAAAAAAAATATTTTATTGTTTAAATAACAAAAAGAAAATCGTATTCCACAATTTATCAAAACATACTTTTGTGATACAATATTTGTGCATGTTTTGCTCGTTTAATAACAGGAGATACGCTTATTCCAATGGAGTCTGACATTAATAAATCTTATTCTTCCCTGGCACCTTCACAACTATTCGAAGTATCTTCACGAATAATTTCGAATTCCTTACTTACTGGGTTGACGCGGTCATATTCTATGTCGTCTAATTCTGTAGAGCTACTTGGAATTTCGACAATTATTGGTTTAATATTAGATTAATTACGACCTTGGCAAGTGTGACGTAAATCGGTACCATACAAGCCATGCTTTCTGCAGCTGCACTGCCTTGATTTACAACCTTTTTCGCAGTTGCAACCTATATGGAGAGAAGCGCAGCATTAGTAAATATACGCCAAGGCGCTGAAATTCAAATGCTAAAAAACATAAATACTTTTTTTTCTCTAATAATTATATTGATTAGGACAATTCCGTGTTAATTAACCAAAAACACAAATAATCGACGTGTATTTATGAATTATTGCATTTAATTTTTATATTTATTAACGAAAATGTATAACGTGAACGAAAGAGCTTTATTACCATTAACAATGCAATAAAAACCATAATTATTGATTAAAAACAGTTGCGAAAATATAATGGAAAAATATATGTTCGCTGTATAAATTCCAAAAAAAATTTTGTTTACAAAACTAATGCCATATTTCGTTTTATCTAGCCGAGCTGCCCAAAATCGGTTGGATATCACTTTTTGTGCGACCAGGGAAACACAAGATATCGATATTGTTTCAAGCACGCCCGATTTGAAACGCCCATGCTCAGTTCTTGTAGCACCTGATGCCAGCTATTCTTACTTTGCCGACGGAATCAATGTCGACTTGAACATTAGTTAACCAACAACATGTGGCACTGAAACGAAATGTAGTATTTTTGTACCAAAAATAAAACTATTAAACTTTAATCCCTGAAAATTTCAGCCTCTTAAGTTGTAAAATAAAGCGTCAGGAATTTTTATAAAACAGAAAATGATCTCTGCTCCCATTAGTTGTAGGGCATTCATTTTTTTTTGTAAATTTAGAGAAAAATTCTGCCAATCAAATGGCAAAATTTTCGAGACAATTTCGTTTATATTAATTGAGTTATTTCATTTCGCAACTTATTACTTTTTTGCACATCGATTTGCAAGACCCTAGTTGCAAAAATCGATTAGCTATGAAATAATACTGAAAGTACAACTCTTTAGGAAGAGAATGAGCCCAAATACAATACTCTATGACCTACTGAAGAGGTAATAATTAAGTTTCAAAAAAGTACTTTTTAATGAACAAATTACTTTGCATAAAATATGCAAGAAACAAATTCTAAAAGAATACCACTAATACTGCACGTCAAAGCCTGCAGTCTATAAAAATTTGGGACGTCTAGGTATGAAATTGTTTCTTTAAAACGTTATTGAAGAAACATCGATTTTTTGCAGTATTTTGCATTTTGTAAAAAAACAGAAAAACCAATTTGAACTTAACTGGTCTTATTTTGTAGATCTTTTTAATATCTAGAAGTTCTTATCGAAACATTTTTTTCTACATAGTCAAGAAAAAATCATAAGCACGAAAAGCTACGTTTTCGCAACTTTACCGGCGAATAAAAAAAAATTTCCAATACTTTGGCTGTTGGATTTGAGGTTCATTATTAAGACGTATGGAATCGAACCTTAATTTGTCAAAATTTCTCTAAATTATTTTGTCATTTTTTATACTTATTATATTATCTACTCGCTTTCCACGATCGCTGGGTAAATAGACTGAGGATCTAAGTTATGCTGTTATTTTTACATGAATACTTTTACTAATCATATCTACTCGCCTTGTACCAAGTTACTGGGTTAAGAAGCTAAGTAATTAAGTAATGTTTTATTCTTCATAATAATTTTTTTTTTTTTTTCATATCCACTTGCCATCCCCAGAGTAACTGGGTTGAAAAAATTAAGTTTAATACATGTTAATATTTTTATATTAATTTGTAAATTATTATATTATCTACTTTTTACCCCGGGTTACTGGATTTTAAAGCTTGGTATCAAGGTTATGTTATTTCTTTGGATAATTTTTTTACTCATTATATCATAAATTCGCTGTCCCTCGGGTTACTGGGTTGAAAGCTCAAGATTTATATTATTTTCGTATTTTTATGTAAATTTTAACTAATTATATTATATACTCGCTTTCGCCCGAGATACTTTGTTAAGAAGCTTGAGATTTTAGGTTATGTTGTGATTTTTTCAAATAATTCATTTACTTTTGAACTATCTACTCGCTGTCTCCCAGGTAACTTGGTAAAAATGCCTAGGATTTAAGTTGTGTTGTTATCATTATACTTATTTTTCTCCTCGCTTCTTTCTGGGCTACTGAGTTGAAAAGTTTGGGACTCAGGTTATGTTCTTAATTACTTACTTTTTATATTATTTACTCGCTCTGACTCGGGTTAATAGGTCAGGAAGCTTGACATTCAGGTTGTATTATTTTTTAATCCAAGTATCTATTAACTTATAATTATATCTACTTTCCGCCTCTCCAGTGACTAGGTTATAAAGCTTAGAATCTAAGTTATGTTATTTATTTTATATGAATTCTTTTGATCATTACATTATCTGCTCGCCTTTCACCGGGTTACTGGATTAACAAGCTTAGGATTTAGGTTATATGTCATTTTTATAATAATTCATTTACTTAATAAATTATCTACTCGCTGTTTTCCAGGATACTTGGTGAAAAAGCTTCTGATTCAAGTAATGTTGTTGTTTCTTTGCTAGTTTTTTAAGTCATCATATTATCTACTTGCTATCTGCCGGGTTACTGAGTTAATAATCTTTGGTCGACGGTTATAGTGTTATTTTTACAATAGGTTATTTTCTCATAATTATATTCACTTGCTGTTTCTCGGATTACTACCTTATAAAGCTATGGTTCTAGGTTATATTGATATTGATAATAATTTTTTTTCACATATTAACTCGTTGTATTCCGGATTACTGTGTTAAAGAGCTTAGGATTTGAGTTATGTTGTTATTTTAATGATAATTTTTTTACTTTTAATATCTTCTTACCGTCTATAGAGTTACTGGGTTTAAGTGCTTGAGATCTCAGTTTTGTTGTTATTTTTATATAAATTTTTAACTCATTACATTATCTACTTGCTGTCTTTCACGTTACTGGTTTTAAAAGATTAGGATTGAAGTGATGTTTTTGTTTACATAATCATTTATTTACTTCTTATATCTACTCGCCGTCCCTCGAGTCACTGAGTTAGGAAACTTAAGATTTAAGATATGGTGTCATTTTAATATTAATTTTTAAGTTATTATATCATCTACTTAGTTTTTCCTGGGTTACTGGGTTATATATCTTGGGATTCAGGTTATGTTGTTTTTTTCTAATAATTGATTTAATAAATATTATCTACTTGCTGCCCCTCGGGTCTCTGGGTTAAAATTATTTTTATAGTAATTTATTAACTTCTTATATCTACTTGCTGTCTCCCGGGTTACGGAGTAAAAATGCTTAGGATTTCAGCTATTCGTCATTTTCATCAGAATTTATTTACTTATTATGTTATCTACTCACGGGTTCTCAGGTTTCTGGGTGAAAAAGCTTTAGATATGAGTTATGTAGATTTTTCTACAATCATTTACTTTCTTTTATATCTACCTGCTGTTCTCCGGGTTACTAGGTTCTAAGCTTAAGATTTAGTACATGTTGTTATTGTTATATTAATTTTTAACTTATTATATTATCTACTTGCATTCCTCCGGGTTACGGGAATATAAAGCTTAGGATTCAGGATATGTTGTTATTTCTTCTAATGATTTTTTTATTTAGTATATTATCTACTTCCTGCTACTCACGTTACTAGGTGTAAACGCTTAGGATTGATGCAATGTTGTTATTTTTATAGTACTTTATTTACTTTTTCTCTATTATTGCTGTCTCCTGGGTGACGGGGTGAAAATTCTGAAGATCTAAATTATTATGTTATTTTATCATTAATTTTTTACCAATAATCATATCTAAAAGCTTACCATAGGGTTACTGGGTTAAGAAGTTCAGGATTTAGGTCATGTTGTCATTTTTAAAATAATTTCTTCACTTCTGATACTATCTACTCGCTGTCTCCCGGATTACGAGATGAAAATGCTTAAGATCTAAGTTATGTTTTATTTTTATACGAATTAATAACTTATCATATCCATTTGCTGTTATGTTGTTATTTTTATAATGAATCATTTACTCAAGGTTATGTTGTTATTTTTACAATAAATTATTTACTTATCTTATTATTTCCTCACTGCCTCCGAGGTTAATGAGTTAAGAAGTTTGGAATTCAGGCTATATTTTTATTTTTACAAGAATGTATCTACTTATTAATATATCTACTGGCAGTCTTTTAAGTGACTAGGTTATAAAGCTTAGGATCTACGTTATGTTGTCATTTTTATGATAATTGTTCTACTTAATATATAATCTACTTGCTGTTTTTCTAGTTACTAGGTAAATATGCTTACGATCTAGGTTATGTTGGTATTTTTATATGAATTCTTTTACTAATTATATGAACTACTCGCCTTTTACCGAGTTACTTGGTTAAGAAGCTTAGTATTCAAGTTATTTGTCATTTTTATAATAATTTCTTTACACCTTTTGTTATAAACTTGCTGTTCCCCAGGTTACTAAGTGAAAAAGCTTATGTTTCAAGTTATCTTGTTATTTTGATGATTTATTTTCTTTTATATCTACCTGCTGTCCCCCGGGTCACTGGGATAAAAAGCTTAAGATTTAAGACATGTGTTTTTATTTACTTGCTTTTCCCTAAGTGACTTGGTTAAAAAGCTTGGTATTCAAGTTATTTGTCATTTTTATAATAATTTCTTTACACCTTTTGTTGTAAACTTGCTGTTCCCCAGGTTACTGAGTTAAAAAGCTTATATTTCAAGTTATCTTGTTATTTTGATAATTTATTTTCTTTTATATCTACCTGCTGTCCCCCGGGTCACTGGGATAAAAAGTTTAAGATTTAAGACATGTGTTTTTATCTACTGGCTCTCCCCTAAGTTACTTGGTTAAGAAGCTTAGAATTCAGGTTATATTGTCATTTTTATAATAATTTGTTCACCCATAATATTATCTACTTGCTTTCCTTAGGTTACTATGTAAAAAAGCTTAGGATTTAAGATTTGTTGTTATTTTTATATTTATTTTTGTACTAATAATATTGTCTACTCGCTTTTCATCGGGCTACTGGCTAAAGAAGTTTAGGATTCAGGTTATTTTGTCATTTTTAAAATAATATATTTACTTCTGTTATTATCTACTTGCTATTACTCTCGTTACTGGGTAAACAACATGGGGATTCAGGTTATGTTGTTATTTTCATAATTTATTTTCTCTTATATCTACCTGCCGACCCCCGGGTTACTTAGTTTAATGCTCAAGATTTATATTACATTGTTATTGTTATATTAATTTTTAATTTATTATGTTATCGACTTTCTTTTGCCTGAGATACTTGGTTGAGAAGCTTGCGATGTATGGTAAGTCAGTATTTCATAATACTTTATTTACTTTTTTTATATTTAATTGCTGTCCCCTGGGTCAATGGGTTAAGAAACCTGAAATTATTGTTATTTTTTAATGTATCTATTCACTGATAGTTATAACCACTTGCCATCTCTTAAGTGACCAGGTTCTAAAGCTTGAGATTTAGGTTAAGTTGTCGTTTTTAGAATAATTGATTTATTTATTATATCATCTACTCGCTCTTTCCTCGGTTACTGGGTGAATAAGCTTAGGATCTAGATTGATGTTGATATTTTTATATAAATTCTTTCCCTCATTAATATCTACTTGATCCAAATATCTAAATATAATCTACTTGCCTTCTACTGGGTACTGGGTTAAAAAGCTAAGGATTAAAGTTACTTGTCATTTTTATCATAATTTATTTATTCGTTATGTTAGTTACTTGCGGATCCCCAGGTTACTGGGTTAAAAGGCTTGAGATTTAATACATGTTGTTTATCTACTCAGTTTCCTCCGATGTACTTGGTTAAGAAGTTTGGAATTCAGGTTATGTTATATTTAAAATAAGTTATTTACTTATTTTATCATCTGCTCGCTGTTCCTCGGGTTACCGGGTTAAAATGCTTGAAATTTAAGTTGTGTAGATATTTTCATAATTATTTATTTACTTAATATATTATCCTCTCACTGTCTTTTGGGTCACTTGGGTTAAGGAGTTTATGATTTACGTTATTCTGTTATGTACATAATAACTTATTTACTTCATATATCTACTTGTTGTCCTCTGGGTTACTGGATTAGAAAGCTTAAGATTTGAGTTATGTCGTTTTTTTTATATAAATTTTTTCACTAAATCAAATTATCTACTTGCTTTTCATCAGGTTACTGGGTTAAAAAGTTTGGGGTTCAGGTTTTGTTGTCATTTTTAAAATAATTTATTTACTTATGATATTACATACTCGCCATTCCCTTGGGTACTAAGTTAAAAATCTTAGGATTTAAGTTATGTTGTTTTTTTTTAATTATTTTTTAGATTATTTATTTTCTATTTGCTGTCTACCAGGTTACTGAGTTACAAAGTTCGGGATCTAGGTTATGTTGTTATTCTTATGATAATTTGTTTACTAATATTATATACTTGCTGTCTCTGGAATCACTAGGTTAAAAAGCTTGGAATTCTGGTTATGTTGTTATTTTTATAATAATTTATTTTCTTACTATATTGGCTACTCGTCGTTCTCTATTTTACTGGGTAAAAAGAATATTATTCAAGTCATTTTTTCGTTTTATACTAGTTTTTTAACTCATTATATTATCTACTTGCTGTCTGCCGGGAAACTGAGTTAAAAATCTTGGGATTTAAGTTATGGTGTTATTTTTGTCATAGGTTATTTACTCATATCTCTATTTTCTTGCCGTCTCTCGGGTTACTAGGTAATAAATCTTAAGATCTAGGTTATGTTGTTAATAATAATAATATATTAGTTATTACATTTGCATTTGCTGTCTCCTGGATTACTGGGTTAGGAAGCCTGGCATTCAGGTTATGTTATTATTTTTTCTAATAATTAATTTACTTATTATATTATCTACTTGCTGTTCCTCGGGTTACTGGGTTAAAAAGCCTAAGATTTAAGTTATGTTTTTATTTTTATAATAATTTATTTACTTTTTATACCCACTTGTCGTCTCATGGAATGCTGGGTTGAAAAGCTTAAGATTTAAGTTTTGTATTTCTTTTTATAATACTTTGTTTACTTTTGATATCTACTTGCCGTCCTTCAAGTTACTGGGTTAAAAAGCTTAAGACTTAAGTTATGTTATTTTTATTATATCAATTACTAACTTCTTACAATATCTACCGGCTTTCTCTTTGGGTTACTGGGTTGTGGTGCTCGGGATCAAGGTGATGTTGCTTTTTTTCTAGTAATATTCTTACTTATTATAATACTTACTTTTTATCCCTCGGGTTACTGTGTTAAGCAGCTTAAAATTTATTTTACGTTGTTTTTTTATATTAATTTTTAACTTATTATATTATCTTCTCGCTTGCTTACGAGTAACTTGGTTAAGTAGCTTGTGATTCAGGTTATATTATGGATTTTTTAAATAATTTATCTACCTATTGTATTATGTACTTGCTGTCCCTCGGGTTACTGGGTGAAAAAGCTTAGTATCCAAGCTATGTCTTTTTTTTACATCAATTTTTTTACTTTTCACGATATTCACTCGCTTTCCATCGAGTAACTGGGTTGAGAAGCTTAGAATTCAGGTTATTTGTCATTTGTATATCAATTTATTTACTTGTATTATCATCTTCTCGCTGTTCCCTAGGTTACTAGGTGAAAAAGCTTATGCATCAAGTTGTGTACTTTATACTAATTTGCAATTTATCATATTATTTACTCGCTGTCTGCCGGGTTCTTGAGTTATAAAGCTTGCGATTTAGGTTGTATTGTTATTTTTATAATGATTTATTTACTTTCTATATTATTCACTTGCTGTCCTCTGGGTTACTGGTTTGAAAAGCTTGGTATTTAAGTTATATTGGTTTTTTTACAATAACAATTTATCAACTTAGAATTGTGTCTACCAGCTGTCTTTTAGGTGACTTGGTTATAAAGCTTGGGATCCAGGTTATGTTGCATTTTTATAAAAATTTATTGACTTAGAATATCTGCTTGCTGTCCTCCCGATTATTAGGTATACAAGCTTAGGATTTAAGTCATGACGTTATTTTTATAATAATCTTTATACCAATCATATTATCTACTCGTTTTTTATCTGGGTAGTGGCTTAAGAAGCTTAGGATTTTGGTTATGTTGTTATTTTTATAATAATGTATGTACTTAATACATAATGTACTTGCCCGGGTTACTGGGTTAAGATGTTTAGGGTTTCTAATGTAGTTATTTTTATACTACTTTTTTAACTTGTCCTATCATTTACTCTCTGTCTTCCGGGTTACTGAGTTCAGAAGCTTTGGTTTCAGGTGATGTAGTTATTTTTATAATAATTTATTTATTTATTATATTATTTACTTTCTATTTCCTGGGTTTCTGGGTGAGAAGCTTGGGATTTAGGTTATGTTGTTAGCACTGCAATCAACAATGACTATGAACACTGATGATTCCTGCTAATAGCTTCATCACTGAAATGGCTTACGCAAGGCGTATCCATGTACACATAAAACACACATCACACAAAAAGTACACGATAGGAAAATGTATTTCTTACATATGTAGCACACAAAAGATATACGCAAAGTACACATTACACATTTGAGGCACGTGTTTCCTACATTTCGAGAACACAAAACATACACGTAAAGTATACAAATAGTGTACGTGCAAAGCACGTGCGTCTTTTATACTCCATGTATGATGCCAACCCTGGTCAGATTGCGTCATTTGATGGATGCGATAAGATTTGAGATTGAACGTCACATTACCCAAGGGTGTATACAGAAGTGTGACTACAGCGTTACAAAGGTCCCTCTGCCTTGCCCTGTGTGAATAGAATGACGGTCAATAGGTGCTTGATAGAGGTTCAGGGGCCTTATCTCGACTTTTAATATCCAACATTCTCCACTTTGCATTTTTGTTATTAGATATTTATCTATGTATGTATAGCTTGAGTAGAAAAGTCGTAAAATTACGTACACCCCAGCCAATGCTGAATGTACATTTTTATAGAGACATTACTTAAAAATGGCGCATATTTACTACCCTGTTAAACATACCCAACGACTTCTAGACTTATCAGACCTGATTTTTGGAAGTACGGTAAAATTGATGGGTCATTTTACCAAAGTCTGATGAGTCTATTAGGTCCTTTGAGTCTGGTAGTATCATAGTTGTTTGACTTAGTTATATGTAATACATACAGGTAAGCCTCGGCTTATTTTTGACTGTAACTCGAATCATTATAATACAAACTAAATTGCGCAGAGTTTAGAGTAACAATAGTAGGGTATCGCTACCTACCCCAACACTACGTGACTCTTATGCTAAATGTTTTGTTAAGAACATTGCGAATTTATTGATCTTTTGACTGACATCTTCATAAGAGCAAACAGTTAAGAAATCTATAATTCTCCAAACGATTCGTTACGTACGGTCCTTGTGTATTGGCCATTATAAATGCAAACGAAGGAACTTGTAGAAAAAAATTGTTTATTTCCCCGTTTAATTTACATGATATCTAGGTGGAATACACGTGAAATCTATAAAAAATAAACATGGAATTCAGATGCACATAATTTCTCATTGTAATATGAATATTTGCTATAAGATAACAAGAAAAAAGAGATTAGCGCATGTTTAATAGGGATTATTGAAAAAAAGTCAATTTCATCTAAAAATCGAACAAACGCGATCTTACTCCAGGGGTCCGATTGCGTCATTAGATAAACGGGATAAGATTTGAGTTTGACCGTCATTCTACTCACGTGTGACAGGGTGGGGGACCTTTGTTACATTTTTGTAACACTTCTGTATACATACATAGGTAATGTGATGGTCAAACTCGAAATCTATCGCGTATAATGAAGTAATCGATAGGGCTCCAGGGGCCTTATCAAGACTTTCGATATCTATTATTCTCCACTCTGCACTTTGTTCACTAGATATTAAGCAGTATACGTATATTGCCCAAGTAAGATATGTGAGAATTAACGTACACTTTGACCAATGTAGATAATTATGCTGAATGTAGAGAATTATGGAGACAAAACTGAAACATGTTGTCTATTTACTACCCCATTAGTTAGAGATGTTATAAATACCCAGCTGTGTCAGTATTATAGCTGTTTGACTCGGTTGTATGTAATACACTTATATAGCTATGGGTTATTGTTAACCGTAACTCGAATCAATATACTATCAACTAAATTACGCAGACTTTAGAGTAACTATAGAAGTGTATCGCTACCTTCCTCCAACATCACATGACTCTCATGCTATAAGAACTGTCAAGAACATAGCGACTTTATTAAGATTTTGACTGCAATGTTAATTAGCACCTGAACGATTTATTGTTTCGTACGTTCCTTAAGCATTGGCCTTATAAAGGCGAACGAACGAACTTGTAGAAAAAAACGGCTTGAGGGGTATATGGACCCTCGGTCGGAATGAAGTTTCTTTCGCTTTTTGGTAGACTTTTGCTATACAGTCATTACAATTTATATAAAACGATATCAAGTTAATAGAGTTGAATTGAAAAAAATTTATGATAGAATATACATGTATACACATTATGTATAAAATGCATAAATATAAATTAAACACTGAATAATCTGAGATAATTAGGTTAATAACTAATAAAAAAATGTTTGATCCATATAGATTGTATTCTATTAAAAAAACTTTTTCCATGTTAGAAATAAACATTAATTATGTCCTATAAATATATAAGTGAATGTTAAAATAGCTTAAATCATTAAGTACCAAAAAGAATTCATGGCACTTGAAATTTATATGGACTGAAATTACACAGTCAGTATTGAATCCGCTCTGGCCACATGGGTAAGGTATTCTAACTAACCGTGTCGAGGATCGAATCCCGCCTATGTAAGTGTATATTTAGTTGATTGCTTGAGGAGCGATAACTGTATGCAGAAAAATTTAAAACAGGAGAGCGAGTGACTGACCGATAGAAATCGAACGCTCTCATTATTTGCCTACTTGTACAGAGTAAAAATTTTTTTTGTCAATTTACCAACGATTTGTAATAATTCACTATATGGAATCACGTAAAACTGCTAGACACTTGGTAAATGAGTTAAAATTTTTTGTAAATTTACTAGATTTATTCTTGGATACTAGTCTGACCCAGATTAAATGTAGACAATTTACTAAAAAGCGCTAGTAGTGTCCTTGCTAGAATAAATGTAGTAAATTTACAATTCCGCTAGTAAAGTGTTAAGTGCAAGGTTAAGCGCGTCAATGCATTCGAAAAAACCTTTTTGCAAGTCTAAAAAAGAGGATTAACTTATAAATTTGCATCGCACATTGAGCTTGAGAGTATCATCAACCTAATGAGGTCTTAACGTTGTCCTTTTGACGCTAATTTTTTAATTATATTACGTGAAAGAAAAAAAAAACCAACACAAAGGACATACAGATGACAAAGTATATTAAAAGCGTAGAAAATGTACTACATTTAGTCCGGGTCGGATTTGTATCCAAGAATAAGACTAGTCAATTAACAAAAAATGTTTTTATTGCGTACCTCAGTTGTAACAGAGGCCCAGCTAAGCGATTATTACAGCCACATAACGATTTCCACCATGTAGCAGCATGGAGAGAGGCTATATATATCTATACTATGTATCTTACTATATATACATTGTGATAAGGTCTAAAAATCTTCGGCCCCCCTCACCCCCCCCCTCAGCCCCCCTCAAATCACGGGTACATTTAATGTATTTTTACGTGTTTTGAGTAATCGTAATTTTTTTGTGCCCCCCCCCCCCACAACCCCCCTCA
>JAPYYV010007556.1:0-13306 GCA_030522625.1 Copidosoma aretas | reverse complement strand
GAAGGCACGCTACCACTTGCGCCACCGAGGCCTTGGCGATTCCCTTCGTCTCATCAAGTCAA
This sequence comes from Copidosoma aretas, assembly GCA_030522625.1. Lineage (NCBI taxonomy): Eukaryota > Metazoa > Arthropoda > Insecta > Hymenoptera > Encyrtidae > Copidosoma > Copidosoma aretas. Next base: position 13,244 of record JAPYYV010007556.1, on the reverse strand, counting down.
GTTATAAACGCTATTCTTTCAGCCAAAGCGTACTTTTAATACATTCTCAAACATGATTTCAAGATAGGTGAAGATATTATATACTTAAGTTTATTAATTTTATTGATATACAATATTACACACAATATGATGTTTATGTGGCAAAAAATATGCACGTACTATACTTATATTCTTACACAAATTGAAATCTTATTACGTACAGTGTAAACAATAATTATATATGTATTAAATCTACAGCCATCCGCACAGCCATCCGCATATATGCTCCAAGCTTCGAGCTCAGACAGTCCTACACTCCAGACTTCTGCAGTCCAGTGCTGCTTTGAACTGTAGGAGAACGGACAGATGTACTGTGAATGTACGGACAGTTGTACTATGAGCGTTTAATGCGTGTCTGAACTCTCTTAAGCCAGACCGCTGTGCTCTTACGATATATTATTTTTCTCCGTGTAGGACCCGCATAAGATGTTTTCACATCAAAAAACTATATTCTTACATAATAAAAATACAAAAAAAAAATACAACTAAACTCTAATCCACTTCAACATTATCATCCAGTTTGATAGTAAGCCTGACGGTAAATCACTTGATTGAGAACCCTACAAGGAGCCATATACGGAAGCAAACAAACTGATATCCAAATAAGACTTTCTTTGCAAAGCAGATTCAAGTTTTAGGATCGTACGTACTGTACTATTCGTAAAGTTGAAAATGGAAATGTACTCGGAAATACATATAGACTTCCACTTCAAATCCATGTGGATTTTGATGGATTTTATGTTAATTTAGATAGATTTTATATGGATTTTGGAAGATATTTTTGAGCAGATGTTCCAGATGGATGTCCAGGTGAATTATTGAGGTAGATTTATTGATGGACATAAATTTTTTAGGTGAATTTTTGAGTCAGAATTTTGAATTTATTTTTAACTTGTATTATATGTATATTATTGAGGTAAATTTCTGGATGAACCTTAAAAATTAGCTTTCATACAAATTATCCGAATGGCATAGATTTTCTAAAACCCATTAGTGCATCCTCCAAGTTTACATCCAGACAGTGTATTAGGGCCCTCGGATGAAACAGAAGTAAAATCAAAGTTACTCAAAATGCAAAAGATGATTAAAGATTTCAATACATCAATTTATAATATATTAAAGAAATACTTAATTTTTAAAACTTTATTTCTTTTACTTTTAAATACTACATATATTGTGCAAGGTGTGCTAAGAAAATAAGATACCGTACGTTAGTCCGACCACCAAATGTTATACCACTTAAATTATAATAAAATAGATTTAACTTGTATTGATTTTTTCATAACATTTTTTTAATTTTTACGTCAATTTAAGGCTAGTGTGTCGAAAAGTAACTAAATAAGAAATATCACTTTGACCGTATTATCTTGCAGTTCGCAAGTAGAAGCTTTTAACCTCTTCACTGGCATACAATGTGGACTAAAAGTAAACATAAAAATTTATCTGGGCATTGCATTCACACAATTTACAAATATTAGTTCTCAGTTCTAAAAACTGGCTAATCCAAATAAAAGTTTAACCTCGAGTTTAACCTGATTTCGATCATGTTAAGAGTTTCAATACAAACTTTTGGCTTCGTTACAGATATATATTGTCGAGTGAACATTAATCAAAGGCTTGTGTTGAAAAGTGAATAAATCAAAAATATCACCTTATTTTCTTGCACTTTGCAAGTAGAAGCTGTTGACCTCCTCACTGATACAGTGTAGACTGAAAGAAAACACGAATCTTGTAATGGAAATAATACAGCTTCCATAAATGTGTGTGTCTATATTTCTTGATAGTTCTCTATTTAAGTTCTTCTCTCTTACGGTTTTGTATTATGTATGAGTCATATCTCTCTCTCTATTGGCTAATGCATGTACATAACAGTGTCCGTCATTTACAAAACTCAAGTTTTTAATCATGTTCTCTTTGTAAACTCTTCGTTGCACCCAAAAATGAGAATCCATTGCATAAAACCACAAAATTAAAGAGTTAACATGTGCCACCCTATGTATCTTGTTTTCCTATTTAAATAGCATAGGATTTTTAAATTTCATCCTTGTTTGATTTTTTTAACCGCTTTAAGTATTTTTTCTAAATATTTATGGTGGCTCCAGTGCCTAGTGCTGTACCTAGTGGGTGAAAAAGCAGTGTGGAGCAAACGGTTGTGTTCAACCTGCTAGAACTCACGTGATTGTTTATTAATCATCACCACAATGGATGAAAATATTCTCCAGCTGATGTAGCTTCTTACAATTTTTGTCAAAATCTTAAACTTATTTTTGGAAACAATAATAACCTCAACATGCACGGAATGCACCACTTTAAACGAGAAAAGTCTGTTACTAATTGTTCAAATCCCAAATTTTTTTCAACGGTATTGTTACATCACCCCTTAATAACATTATTCCGATGTATCAAGTCAAAATATTGAGAAGAAAAGATTCCAGGAATTCAAATTCGTAAAACTGTCTAGAGCCACCACGTGTTTTTTTGTTTACATTGTCATTTATAACATTAAAAATCAAACGGTGATTTCGGGGCTCTAAAGTGCTAATCGATTCTACGTCTCAGAAGTTTTCGTTTGATATCTGATTTGCTTGGATTGTGATTTCTTCTAGCTTCAAAGATACAAATTGAAAAAGTCGATTTTGCCCTCCAAAGCTTTCGAAGAACAAAAAATCCAAACGATCAAATTTTTTCAACTTGCTCTTTTTGAGATAGAAAAAATCAATTCATCAAGTCCAAGTGATACGCAATGCAAAGGTATTATTCAAGAACTCAGAAAAAATACTTACAGTGGTCAAAAAAATGAAACAAAGTTGAAATTTAAAAATCCTATGCTCATAGATATGAAAAGTTTGACATAATTTTTTGGTTTTCAGGCAATGGATTTTGATTTTTGGATGCAACAAAGACTTTGCATATTAATACTTTTATTCTTATGTCTAAATAATAAAAATAAGAATTTATTTCTTTATACACATATTAGTAATTCCAACGAATTTTAAACTTTTCGATTTTCGGTTGAAAAAGAAAAAAAATCCAATGCATTCTAATTACAATTATTCTTTTTATTTCTATGCTCTGCCAATATTAGATAAAAATCCGCGTTACTCATATTTAAAGATGCATTTTTGTACTAGTAACTCATTATTAACAACAATATAAAAAATTCACTTTTTTGTTATTTAATAATTATTACCGTATTTATTTTTCTTATTTTATTCATAAAATGTTATCATACTCTTTTCCGTAAGATGCTTTATTGTTATGTAAAAAATTTAAGAACTTACTGAAAAACACTATTTAAAGTTCACGTACCTCGTAATTGTGTGGTTTCTCAATCTTTGATGGACTTTAACTTTGTAACAAATTCACAAATCGAAAAAGATAAAAGTATTATAAAAATTTTTGATTTAAGCTTTAATTTATGCTCAAAAAAAGCTTTCTATCTTTTTACTCTTCGGATTTTTTGCCATTTCCATTATTGCTAAAATTAGTAGGATCTGTGATTTTTTTAAGAATTTCAAGAGTCACATAATTTTTGTGCAACATAATTTCTTGATGAATACATTTAAATATTATTTTTATTATAATTAAAAGTCTTGTTTATGCTACATAAAGGATACTTTGCATATAAATAATGGGAGTGCCTCTTAAAAAACAAGGATTTTTAGTATGAGTTACACGCTATAAAACGATTTTGAAAGTTATATATATACAACATGTTGGGTAGTACGCTTACGAGTAAAGGAATAACTAATTTTTTAACCCTTAAAAACATTTATAGCTTTGAAAAATTGAAAAAATTTGAAAGCTTATTTTTTCCACCGAATATATCGTTAATAAGTAAATTCTTACAAAAATCGGTAACACTCAGAAATATAGTTATAACTTCTTTTGAGTAGCAAGCACGCTTACAGGTAAACTATTTAGTAAATCTAATATGTAAAATAACAAATAACTCTCATTTTCATAAAATTCTACGGATATCTTATTTTGTATTAAAGCAGAAAGAAATAAAACAGCGCCAAGTAATACTTGAAAGTCGCTAATTCGGTACACTTTCAAGCCGAATACTAATAAGCCTTAAATAACTTTTGCTTTAAAAGTTATGTTAAATGTTTGTAACATAATACTTTACATTTCTATATTTATGGAAGTTTATTTTATTCATGAACATTGTATAAATTGATCAGTAACACCTATTTTCAAAGTTCGGTGATATATGCATACATGCATAGATAACCATAACGATCTTATACAAATTTGCATAAACTTCAAGCAAATATAGTTAATACATAAAATAAGTTCACTCATTTATGAAGTAATTGTCACTTATTTAATACTGATGATTTTATTTGGTATTCATGGTTAATATTGATAAATATGCAATCTTTATTTTTACAGATAAAGTTACAAGCCTTTTTTTTGGATATTTTTTAACATTTTAGATTAGATTATGTATATTAGTTCATTACAAGAAATCACTGTGAAATTCTTACCTAATATCTATATGTTTAATTTTTTTTTAATTATTTTTTTTTAATATTGATTTTTGTGTACTGTTACATGTCTTCTTGTTTAATATATATTGAAAATGCATATCCCATTAAATAATTACTAATTTTATTTTTAATAGATTATAATACTTAATTCATTAAACATACTTTAACATGTAAGAATTTTTTTTTTTATTGAAATAGTATTATAATTTATAATGCATAACATATCATTAAACTTTTGATCTTTATTCTGTAGTGCCTTACTTTACCTACAAAAGTATCTTATACATTTACATAAATCATCTACCTCCTGCATATCTCTCCATTATCTTTTATTCCTATATTTCTGACTGATATTTTTATCATTATTTAATTTGCTGTTTTTTTTCCTCTTTACATATCAATATGTGATTTATTATTTTTTTTTTTCTTATACTGCAGAGACTACAGTCTATCACTTTAAAATGTTTTAACTCACTTATAAGTATTTATTTTTGCTATAAGTTTTTCTCTCTGTTTCATTCTCTTTTTTTCATATTTAAGGGCTGATAGAGTTGTAAATTACCATATAATTTTTTTGTATTTCCTAATTGACAAAAGTCTTCCTTTCCTTTGAGAAATTATCTCTGATTTTTTCAAGTTTATCTTATTTCGTTGATCTTTTTCTAAGTCCTATCGTTCTCCCATCCTCTACTTTTTCATATACTTCTCTCTCTTTTTGCCTATTTTGTATAATTTATTGATTTAGTTTCCTTTAGTTCTTCTATTAAGCATAATAAGGCCAATTGCTATTGTCCATTTTTACTATTCGAAAAAAGTAAATTTCTTCTTATTTTCTTATGCCTTTTTCTAGGCTTTCCCTTACCGCCTCTATTTCTAATACATATCCTGATGTTATTGCATTTAAACTCAACATGTTATTTGTAATCATGAATGAATTTTTCTTTACTTACCCCTTTTGCTTAAACCTAAAACTGCTTTGACTGTCCTTTGCTCCCTACCTGTCGTTTTTTCTCCGTACCACTAAAATTTGTTGTTGAGAACCACACCTCTCGGTCCATGTCCTAGTTTTAAACTTTCAATGCATCCAATTAAAATTCCAACAGATCAGTTTCCATTCCTTCTTTATTACTAAAAATGAACATTTCCTTTTTTTTATTTCCTGTATATTTATTGTAAATTGCCTACTGTTACACCTCTCGTATGATTTTTAGGACACCTATTGTCTATTTTCTATATAAATAAACTTAAAAGTACCAGGCTCCATGGGCACCCTTGCTTTTTTTCTCTTATAGTTCTGAATAACTTTTTTTAGCCTCTGACTGTAATTAACTATTTTTTTGAATATTTTTAGATTCTTTCCAACATTCTTATCATTTTTACACCTATTCCTCTTAAATCTAATTGGACCCATAATATTTCTTTTATTGTTATCAAATTCTGTTCTACCGATGTTTCTACTTGTTCAGCGATTATAATTGCTTAAATCTTGTATACTTCGTTTAAAAAGCCACTTCTCTGTAGTTTTAACGTCCTTCTACTTTTTCCCTGCCTTTTCAATCAGATAGATTATTTCTACTTCCCACGCTTCGATAAAATATGTGTTAGTCTATATGCCATGAAATATGTTTTCAAATCGATTGTTTAAATTATTTGCAGATTCTTGAAACAGTTTTGAATAATTCTGCCTTTTCCTGTGTCTTTTCTGTTTTTGATTTTTCTCGACGTATTCTTTCATTCAATGATGGATACATTCTTGTAAAAATCCTTCTAGACTGCTGTTTATTCTTGTACAACTTTTTTTGTTTTTTTATGTAGTATATATCATTGTTGTCCCTTGACAAATTTTTAAAATTATTCTTTCATGCCTCTTTCTTTATTACCATTCCTCTTTTTTTTCTGCTTTAATTTTTAAATAGTTTTTGAAAACTTATTTAAATTTTGCTTTCAGCTACTTTGCTTAGTTTTCTCAGGCTTGTTTAATTTTTTTATCCCTCATTATTCCATTTATCCTTTTTACGTTACTTTTCAGTTCTATTTTTACTTTTTTTTTTTAAATCTTATTTGATTTTACCTCTAATTAATATTGTACTTGTAATTTCATGTTTTTTTACGTTGAATTACATAAGGCAGTACCAATCCGAAACCCATTATGTATTGCCATATGTAATACCATATGTAATGCCATATGGTTTTACAGAAAAAATCGCACACAGAATGACGTTCTATATTTTAAGGTGTGTTTTTTTAATAACTCATTTAAATTGGACTAAAATTTTATATTGAAATTAAATCTACAAAACCCTAAATTTATAGAAAGTGCGGCTCAATAGTTTATATCTAAGAAACTAATAGTGGGGTCAAAATTTACGATAAAACAGAAAAACATTTTTGGGGGTAGCTGGAGGATAGGTAGGGGGAGAGTCTGTTGGGGAGCTGGGTGGAGCGGGGCCGAGTAGGGGGTGCGAGGGGGTGTTGACTCAATTTTTCGGGGGTCATATTTCACGGTAAAAAGGAACGAAATTTACCTTATTTGGGGGGAGCGGGGAAAAGCTAGTACTCGCCCTAAAACCATACAACTATATAATATAGGAAGATGCATATATAAGGGTATCCGTTTTATACCAAATTTAAGTTTTCGATCATCTACCCTTTTTAAACCCTACGTTGCACCCAAAATTAAGAATTTATTGCCTGAAAATCAAAAAATTTTCGAGTTAACACGTGCCTCCCTAAATATCTTGTTTTCCCATGTCAATAGCATAGGATTCTGAGATTTTAACTTTGATTTTTTTTATCATTTTGAGTATTTTTTTGGATTTTTAAATCATAGCATTAAATTAAATACTACTTGGACTTGATTGAATGCTTTTGTTTGGCTCAAAATAGGCAAGTTAAAAGGATTTAATATTTTGGATTTTGTTCTTTGAAGGCTTCGGAGGTCAAAATCAAATTTTTTCAAGTTGCTTATTTTAAGCTGGAAACAATTAATTCATTTGACATATGTGGTTTCAATTACTCTCCATTTTTTTGTGTTTGTGCGTGGATCACGCAGGGGGGCGAAGCCCCACTAATATATATACATATTGAGAGGGAGCTGAGGGAGAGGTGAGGGGGAGCTAAGGTGGCGCAGGGGGAAGTGGGGGGGGGGTGTGTGACTTGCTTTTTGTCAATACAACTACATAATATACAAAGATATATATATCCGCGTGCCAATCCCCCACCTTTGATGGTATGAAGAAATATATATTTTTAAATCTAAATCCATAAAATTTAAATAATTATAGAATTTTAATTAAATGATTTAAAAAAGAAAATTAATGAGATATAAAACGTTTAGGAATACTGCCATTATTGTGCTCAATAAAACACGGTTCTTTCAGTTCTCTTCGATACTGTACTAAATTTGTAGTATGAGCAGAGCCCTCTTTCAAAACACTACAATAATAACATTAAGGAGGCTCATTACCCATACATAGCACTCAATTTGTAATAATGATTAAATCATATAGTTAAAATTTCTTAGCAACAAAGTTAATTTTATACGAAAAAAGGATAATTAGAGTTTTGAAAAAATTTATTTTTAAAATTTTGCATATTTTATGTTTAGGTACTGTTTTGGTACTGTTAAGTATAAAAACAAACTCAATAAAAGTTTCAAAACTATTATTTTTCTTCCGATTTCCATTTTTCAAACTTTGGTTTCTTCCTTGAACGATTTTGAATAAAGTTATACCGAAGGCATTTCTGAAAATATGTATGGCGTAAAATATTAGGTACTATTCATACAAAATATTGTGAAGCGTGTGAACATTACGTGGGCTTAGTGCAAGAACCCGCTCTATCACTATTAAAAGCAAGAACCCTCCATCTAAGTAATTTAGGCAAGAACACGCTATCTGAATATTTTAGGCAAGAATCCGCTATCTGAGTATTTTAGTCAAGCTGATGCTATCTCAGGGAATGCAGATATTAATTTATTTTATAATTAAAATTGTGATGTTTACAGTACTACAGCTTTAAATTAAATGTATGCAAATTGTAGCTAAGACATAGACCTTTAATTTCACCCGAAATACTATTATTTTACTTTTATTAACGAGGCAGCAGGCCTTTTATATCAAAAAGCTTTCGCGTGCTTCTTAAGATAGCGAATAAGATAGTCAACCATCTATTTCACCAATTATAACGAACTTAGTGCTATATATGCATCAGTGCATATTTTAAAATAATGTGATATAGTCACGAAAAAAAAATTAAAAAAAAAAATTTAACTATTGATGTGCAATCATTGGTATGTGAATGGGTTTTTGAAGTAAATGTTTGCGAATTACTTATTTTTGAGGGCATGTTTTACAAATCGTTAATCATTCATAAATTACAAACGGTGCATGTTTAGTCAAAAAACGACTCAAAATTAAGGGCACACACACGTACACATTCAGGAAGTTTTGTCTAACTCATCAATCTTTACTTATTTATTTTTATCAGTTGCTGCTCTTTTCTCTTCGCAGTTTTTCCCTTGTGCTACGAAATATATCTTCATTCGAGGTTCATAAATTAAGTGATTTTTTATTTTTCCTGCCTCGGACACTTTTGCTACCCTGGTACACCCTCGGTAGGAAAAACAGCGTTCGCCACTCATGTACATCCGACCAGGGGGTCCCAACAGTCCCTCGGACGTTGCTTTGCAAGCGCGCTCGGGCCCAGGGACCGCCCTAAAAAGATGCACACTTGTGACGAAAATTAGTATTTTCCCCTAATTTTATCTTTTTCTCCGTCAATTAAATTAAATCAAGTTATAGTGTAAAGTAGTTTGCCCGTTAAGTGAAAATTGTGTCAGTTAAATTCGGAATGTGAGCAGGTCAATTTAAATGTCATGTTTAAATTCTATTTATTTATTTTTTTTTTTTTCTTCGTTATTGTATCGATTATTTCATTCAGTTCCATCGCGGTTTTCCCTCATCATATCGTTAACAAATCAGTTAGTCTCGTTAAGAAACGCAGCAACGTAGGGACGCAACAAATAGGCTAGCAAAAATATACTTGCTACAAAACAGTGCAAATTGAACAAATGTATGAATTGTACAATCAAAATATGTCGCGATGGAACTATAAAAATTGTATTCCCTTTGAAAAATAATTTTTTCTGCATTTATTTGTATTTCTAAGACAACAGAAGAGCAATATCCACAAAAATTAACTCTTGGGGTATACAAATTCGGAAAGATAATTTGGTAGATGACACCGTCTAAGAGCAATAAAATGTGTTATAACAGGACTTATTCTTTTTGTCTATGTGTATGTAATCCGTCATTACAGGACAGCCAATATTATCACTTTTGGAAAAAGTACAGCAATGAGAACGCAGCAGCGATAAAATTGAATCATTGTACTCTTTCAGTTTAAGTTTATTATCTAATAATGTTACAAAATTTCTTCAGAACGCAATCTAGAGTGCGTTAACTTACCTTTAATTTATGCCCTTGTTTAGTTAAAAATGTTGAACTTTGCTGCAGTTACAGGCGATTTTTATCGATATCCTTTAATATATCGCAAAAATGTCATTAGTTCGTTTTGGAATATTCTTTTTTTCTTTTATATATCTTTGCATAATAATTTTTAATTCGCCGCAAAACAGTCTTAATTTTTCCAAATTTATCGCGATACATGAGAAATAGTTTTAAGTTTTAGCGTGAAAACGCTACAATTTTTAATAAGTTCCTTATGAGTTTTCAATTTAAGTTCAATTCATGCAATAAATTGTTATGTACGGTTAAAAGAGAAAAATGTCGTGTCTCACAAAAAGTCGATCATAAAAAATACAATTAAAATATCATAAAAATTTCGAGATTATATACGGTATAAGTATTTGCACGGTAAGGCTATTCCTGCTGCAGGGGGTTTTGTGGAAGCCTTGGTTAATTCTACCGTTTTGTGATCGTGACTGATTCAGTAGTATCTTTCCGATTACCTTTAATTACGCTTCTATAAGTACGAGAACAAACTTACGGCTGTGCTGCTTACCAAAGACCAGCATGTTGCTATGCAGTAGTTATATCAATCAACGCCATACTTTATGGCATACCACGCTGCTGAGAAAGCTATCTGAGTATGGATGCGAGAATGACATTATGTATTTATGTAGTGTTTTTGATATAAATTGAAAGACAAATGAATTTAATGTTTTTAATTTTTTAATTGTTAATTTGCATTGTTTTTTATTAATTCAAATTACTGGACAAGGGAAAATCATGGGTAGTATTATGTATTAATACACACGTTAAGAGTAAATCACAGAAACAAACTGACTTATTAAATTGAAACAATTTTTTAATATTCTCAACCGACTCCAATTTCATTAACCTAGCAACTTTTATAGTCTTTTTAGATGCTGAATGAAGAAACCACTATACGAAAGTGCTCCTACATTATTACGGCAAGGCAGAGAGAAAAAATCATGTAATATATTTTATCCGACAATAAGATACCGAAAAAAAATCTGTGTTCGAAACCTTTGGAAAATTATTAAAATATAAGAGAGTCATGTAAGTAGACATAAACAGCCAAGGAACTAAAGACGTAGGATTGATTGTAAGATAATCGTATGAAATGGATAATTAAGAAATAATATTGATAATCAATAAAGATTATAAGGATACGTATAAAACGTTATTTTCATTGGGTTTAATAACCAAACACAATAAAAAAATACTTACTTTAAAAAAATGATTAAAAAGTAAACAAAAATTTAAAAATCATATTTACTATAAATGATAAGTGAATACATATTCTCATGAAAAATTTCAGTTAATCAGGAAAAAAATGTGTTAAGAAAGGTGAATGTCTTCTAATAAGTAGACAATAATTAAAAATAGTTGCATAAGACTATGAAGTTATTTGGAAAAGTATTAGATTTATGTGAAGGAGTTGCAGTCTGTTAGCTGCTGTTAAATTTCCATCTATTATCTCTGATGATTATATTAAAAATATCAATTAACAGTAGATATCTTAAAATGGTTACAAATTTTTTTCCAAGCATATGGATGGTCTGGGAATTAAACTATTCGCTCCGTGCAGCAATCTGAAACAGTGCCGCCTGCATGGGTAAAAACGGGGGTACTGACTTACAAAAATAACATAGCCTCTTATGGGCCATGACCTCTCATACATTTTTTTTAAGCATTAACGAGTCTTTCATAACTAAGTCGAGTTTTTTAGTGTTGTGTATAAGTTTCGAGCCGACAGTAATTTGTTTACTGCTTCATGATGAAAAAAAAGTTTTCAATAAGCAATACACGTGTTTTGTGAGTTAGTATGGACAATTTTTCCCCTTGGTAGCGCTGTTTTAGAGTGCTGCATGAAGCGAATAGTAATCATTTTTGAATATCTTTAAATTTAGTTTTTTGCATGGTGGAATATATTTATTTTCTAAAGTTATATTTAGGATTTTAAAATGTACAAATAAAAGAGTAGAAAAACGTAGACGAAAAACTTCCTACACATATAATTGTGATCATAATAGTACATAAAATATAAGTGCCGAATATTTAGTGATAACTATACGCATCAAATTTAGTGATAACTATATGCATAACTGATGCATTTGCGGTAATGTATAGGACTGCATGGATTATGTTGCGGTGGTGCTGCGTCAGTGGTATTGCTGGGGGTGTGCGTTTGTTGTATTGCGGTTGGGTCGAAGAAAAGGTGCGTGGGTCCGCGGCGCTGGAAAGATGCAACGGTGCTCTAAAAAAAAAAAAAAAATTTCAATTCAAACCACGGGAAAAACTAACGATATTGTAAGAAGGTTTGCGAGGGGGTGGGGGGGCGCGGGGAGGGTACAGGAGAGCGTAATAGTATATTACGCACTAAGGAAGGAAAAGTGAAAAATGCTCTAGATCAATGTTCTATTATTTTTGAAGTAAAGCTTCTTATGGCGCGTTCTGGCTTTCCCAAAGTAATAAAAAAGTTAAAATGTATTTAAATCATCATTTTTTAAATTAAAAAACAAAGTTTTTTTAGGCTTATCTTATAGGAAATTTTATTTATTCATATGATTATTCTTGCTGTGATTCATTTGATAAATATACAAAATTAGGACGTAGGCGAGCAGAGCCTACAGAAGGGCGAATATACATAAGGAATAAATATCACAAAACAAAGGAGATGTTACATAATCTAATGACACAAGTATCAAAGGAATTAAAAATGATAAGATAAATACAGGTAAATCATTGCTAATTGACAGACAGAATTCCACAATATTCGAGCAGAAAATATGGATTATAGGTAAAATCAAATAATTCTAAAAAATGAGAGTAAAGATAGAATTAAAGACTAAAGTAAAAAGGATAAATAAAGTAATAAGTGATCAAAATAGAACAAGCCTTAGAAAACTAAGCAAACTAGAAAAAAGCAAAATTTAAATGTGATTTAAAAAGAATTACAATAATACTTTTGTCGACTGTAAACGATACAATAATACAAATATTTTTATCGGTCTTACAGTCAAATTAATGAATTAATAAATGTTAAAATTAATGAAAAGGGGAAACAGATTGCCCTTGTTTAAAATAACCCCCGTAGAATCTAAAAACAAAAACCGAAATAAACTCCGCGAGACCTAAAACAATTATAAAAAGTTAGCAAAGTGCAATCTGAATGCCCACCAACACCAAATACCTAGATAGTTGAGTGTAGACTTGTCCA
>JAPYYV010007555.1:0-13875 GCA_030522625.1 Copidosoma aretas | reverse complement strand
TACGTCCCTATCCAAGCAGACGAACTCGCGCGTTTGCTCTCAGCTCCAGCGTCTGTCAACAGCATATACTTTCTACGTGTTTTGTGGAATTTTTTGCAACCCATTTATTGAAACTACTGTTATTTAATATTTTTACACAAAGTTTTTGCAATAATGTACATTTGAAACCGTGCATGCCATTTAAGTTATAGGTCTAAACAATAGTTTTACAATTTTTTACCCCCAATTCTTATTTATGACAATTGAATCTCCCGGGCTCGCGCAAAGAATCAAAATTGAGGTTATCCTGCGGTTAGGACTTTTAAGACTTATATCTTGTTGTTTTAATCGGTACTCTTGGACTTTCGCGATTTTATTAGAAAGAAGATTATTTAAACTACTTGCTCTCAGTTTTTCTATAATGTCGCTCGACTTTTAGCCTACAAAAGCTATCACTTTCGGTGAAAAAATCAAACTGCCCCATAAGACCAATGCTCAAATTTCGAACTTTGTACATGATTTTTTTTCGATTTTAGCCGGCAACATGCCCTGAAATTTTAACTGTACATCCGCTGAGTCATATTCTACCACCTGAAATTTTAACTGTACATCCGCTGAGTCATATTCTACCATAAATTTCAATTTGGATGCAATGGCTCGACTTTCGAAAAGGTGATGAGCCACCTTAACTGAGTATTTTACCTATTCTAGACGCCCACAAAGCAAACCCTCGGGTCGCCCTGTGGTGCGGAACCTATTTCCACCCCTGTACCATGTACTTCCCTAACTTGTCCCGCACCGACCCAGAGCGCCCTTGGAGCCCACCTCCGGGTCGCCCTGTGATGCAACATTCACCACGAGACATTCAAAATAAATTCCAGCCGAAAACAACTCCGAAAAAATTTCTGAGTTGACCCAACCGGGATTCGAACCCGCGCCTCTCTTGAACAGCCGTACCGCAACTGACCGAAACTTGCGCCTTAATCATCTGAGCTACGACTTCTCCTTGGCCAAAACTGTATTCTATTTGTTTAGCATTGTCACATTTCATATGCTGTTTTAACCTGTCTGATCTTTTATATCTAGATAATATTGAAGGAAAATTATAAAATCCAATTGAACTAGGAGTAGAAGGTGGAGACAGAATTAGAATAGCTGCAGTTTAGATGATAGGATAGAATAGGTGCAAATAGTAAAAGACACTTATGTTTGTAGCTAAAGAAAGTCAAAAGATAGAGATCCAAACAGTGAAAGCGAAAAACTGTTAAAAACGTGCTAAAATATAGGTTTAGTAATGAAGAATAGGTATACAAGAGGAAATGGGGAGGAATCGATAACTTATCTAGAATAAAGGGAGTGATCAGTTATAATTTTGTATCAGAGGTAAAGACGGAGGGCTATAGTGCTGTCAAACGCTAAAAGTGGTGACTAGAAATAAGTCTGATTATCTACGGATGACCTTTGAAATCGCAGGAACAGTTATACGAGAAAGGACGGAAGAAACAGACGCAGTAGATTATAAGAAAATAATAATATTGAAAGAAAATAAAAAATCTTAGTATTAAAAAAAACTAACATAGATATGAAAGAAATATTTGTATCAATATCACAGAAAAATTAGGCAGTTTACCTAATATAATTAGACAGGTAGAAGAGGAACTGAAAATTATAAGATCTAAAGAGCGAAAAGATTGGAAAATTAATAAACATGATTGTTGTATAATTTAGCAGAAAAGAAGCATTGTAGTTAAACTCAAGAATAGTCAAAAATTACAAAAGAGAGTACAAAAATTGAAGTAAAGACGGAAAATTAAGGTTGAAAATAATCGTCAGAGATGAAAAACTTAAAAAAGCCGAAGAAAAACCAAGCAAGTAGCGAAAATCAAACTTAAAATAAGTTTTGGAAAGTAATTGAAAAATTCAACCCGTAAGAAAGAGGGATGCAAATAAGTAAAGAGGCATAAGAAAATAATTCATAAAATTTGTTAGGAGACGACAATGAGGCATGTTATACGGAAAACAAAAAAAGGAGTAGATGAATCGGGAGTAAAGTCTGGAAGGATTATCAAGAGGATTTATCGTTCATTGAATTACAGAAAATCCATGGAAAAATAGAAAGCGGAAATGCCGCAGGAGACGGCAGAACTGTGGGGGATTGTTTCAAAAATCTGCGTATGATTCGGATGATTGAATCAACCAACATACTAAATAGGTTATGGCCAGAAACACTAATTATTGATGTCAAATATTAGCAATTATTATCGCTTAAAGATTAAAAAAAGGGTAAAGAAGTGTAAAATATCAAAGGAGACTCAGGCTGGCTTCAGAGCAAGAAGAAAAACAAGGAACCATATTTTTAAACTAAATAATTTAATTGGAAATAAACTAAAAAATGGGGGCAATCAATTATATGCTGTGTTTGTAGACTACAAAACAGTATTTGATACGATCGATGGAGAAATTTTGTGGGTGAAATTACTGAGAACAGATATAGGTATAAAAATGTTGAAATGTTAAAAAGAATCTATAAATGTAAAAAAATCAGGTAATCGGAGACCAGAGGCTAACAAATTTATCTGAAAAGGATACAGACAATAAGTGGAATCAGAAAAATACAGAAAGTTTTGCAGTAAGAAAACTAATAATTCACCGTCCTAAATTTGCCGATGATGGTGTCTTAGACGTGGAGAATTCTAAAGACACAAAATAAATGCTGAAAGACTCAAATTAATATCGTATAAAAAATAGGCTAGCAGTAAACACAAAAAAAACGAAAATGTTAATTTTTAAGAATGAAGAAGGGATAGGGAAATATCTATTTGAATTCAAAGGGTAGGTATTGAAAGTTCTGAAGAAGTATTTTTTCCATCCCTTGGGTGAAAGTTTGTAGTTACGCGGTTAGGTTAGAAGAAAAAGTAGTTTTACCCACACCTTAGTGGCACAGCGGAACAACAAACTTTCACCCAAAAGATGAAAAAAACCAGTACTTATTACATGGAGGAGAAATGGACCGCCCACGCCCTCACGAACGTGACTGTTGCGCCCTCTTGGCTTCGACTTAAGGCGTCATATCACGTTCGTGCGAAAGTTTCGTTTCCCCTTCTTGTAAGAAAATCTACTAAAAGACCTAGGTGTGTAGTTCGCAACAAAAAATAGTTTCTTGTGGCACGGTGAAAAAACAACCGGTAGGATGCGAAGGACAGTAACCACATTTTGGGGTTCAAGCAAAAGAGCTTAAGTAAATAGTATGAATCGGAGAATATTTTCCATGGTATTAATGATAGAATTAGGTTTTTTTTATGAAGTAAAGACTTGAGGTTTGATAGGAAAAGAATAATCAATGAAAAATAGAAGGCAGATGGACAAAATTGATGTTGGGTTTAGATGAAAATACACAAGGATATATATGTAAAAGTGAGGCTAAAAAATTCGGCAAATTTGTTTTTGCCCATTTTAAAAGTGGACATAAGCAGGTGGCCACACATATGATTGGTCGAAGAATTGAGGAGCATAATTAATAAAAATCCAACGAAATTGAGCAAAGTAGTTAAAGTAGGATATGAAAAAGTATAGGATGTGGAATGAAAGGAATTATAAAAAGGGCAACCCAGAAAAATGAATTTGAGGAAATTAAAGAGCGTTTTACAAGTAGTCGGATTATCTTTAAAAACCAGGAAATACACATCATCTGGATTGTAGTTGAAAACATCAACATTCCTAAATGTTATAAAAGGAATGTGAGAAAAACTAGAGAGAGAAAAACTTAGCCGGAGATTTAAAAGAGTGCATGGAGCACATTGCTATGTAAAGAGGCTGAAGAAAAATATTGGCTACCATCTTGGATTTACTGTTTTGAATTTTATCAACCCGACACTAAATTTGTAATCAGTGACCCTAACAGCTAAGGGAGAGCATTTCTATATTATACTATATGAGAATTCACAATTACATTACCTATTACTATCGAAATCTGTCGAGTCAAAGAATTCCAAATATTAACGGATTTTTTCCTTGAAAATGACGTAATTTGCGAAAATTTTGGAAAGAACATTTAGATTCAAAATTTTACGTAGATTATCGTCATATTTGTTAATTTGCAAAATTTAATAATTTTAAAAATATTGGCTGCCATATTGGATCCACCATTTTGAATATACCAAATTTGACACTGAGATCGTATTACGTGCCTCAAAATTATTTTTGATATTTTTATTGTATTCTACGGAAAAAATAATAACGATTTGTTTTCTTTTTTTTTTGAATACGCATCGATTTGCCTCCGAAATCAAGAAGTTCGCATCCAAGAAGAAATTTTAAAATTGTGACCGTCACTGACGGCAAAGGTATTGGTCAAAAAATCTGACAAAATTTCAGTATTGTTTTCTAATAAAGTACTATGGATTCCCAAAGTTTGGAGGGGAAAAAACTTTTTCTTGTTCCCTCTCACGTGGAATTCTCCATATATATATAAATATACATAAATATATACATATACATATTCAAATACATACATAAATTAATACATTTGACGTATAACTTTATACTATAAAAGTGCGTTATAATTAATATGTTTGTATAGTTGTACTTTTACTGAACTATTACGATATTCAACACGAATTCTTAGTGTCCTAAACATAGTTCCTCTCTATTGTTATTATAAAGAAAATAATAATAATCCACTGATATTGCTTGCGTCTTTACATTCTTAATACCTTCCTTCTGCACTTGCTTAGGTACTCCTGTATTGACCCTGAGTCACCCTTCATTTTCGCCTGTCTAATTTTCGCCAAAATTGTCATCTGTACCTTTTTTTCTGGCTTCGGCGATGTGAACTCGTTGTGCCTGTATCTCACTTCCATCATCTACCAATACGTAGCACTTTTTGTATTTAACTTTTGTACTTGCTCCTTTTTCTCGCCATGTCCTCGCCCATTGAACTGCCTTTTTTTGGATTTTTCTTTTCTGTCAAGTCATATTGTGCTCTATAAAAACTCCTCTTTTGAGCATCTTTTTCTTTTCATTACCACTGTTTTGACCTTTTCATGTAGCTTTACAATTACTATGTTGTCTTCTCTGTTTTATTTTTTGCCGACCACTTTTAACGTTACCACTTTAACACTTACTTTTAAATTTTTCTTTAGGTAGCTTTCAACTTTCTCTGTTACCTTTGCTTCACTGGACTGCTCACCTTCAATCACTACGTTATTTTTTCTCTTTCGACACTCTTTTTTCCTTTTAAAACTCAAATCTTAATGTCTACTTTTTAAACATTTTTTTTTTTAGTGACGGCCAAACTTAACCTTGTTTTTATTGTTTATTATTCTCATGGCCTAATTTTTATTAAGTTTTCACCTTATTTCTATTGTTTTCCTGCGTTCACGGTACTACGGTACTATTTCTTTTTTTAACTTGTGCCTGGTGCTGCACGCGTGAACTCTATGGCTGCCGCAACAAAATTATCTGTAAATATTGGATATGAAATTGTAATGTTATAAATAAAATTTAAAAGTCCTTGTTATAGAGCAAGAAATTAAGTTTTCACTCCCAAAAATCCTCAATAACAATAAATAAGGTGATCGTCTTATAAAGCGATAATTTTAGTAATGATGGCCAAGCAATCACAACTTGAATCTACACTAGTAGAATCGTTCAAGGATTCAAAATCAAACAGTATAACCATAACCTGATATTAACAACCACGCATAAAAAAACAAATCAACAGAACTTCAAAACATTTAAAAAATATTTATAATAGAACAATTGAATAGAAAAAATTCTAATGCAAAACAATGGATAAAAATTTAAAAAAATAGTGTACAAGATTTAACATAAGTGTAAATGCAACAAAAACTGAAATATTGAGATTGTTTTCAGAAAAAAGCTGATCTTATTGGTATGCGAGTAGTTCAATCATCACAAAATTAACAGTTGACTCTGCCTCGAGTAAATAGAAAGAACGGTTTTTGAGGTATTGGCTGATAAAGGTTAGAATAAGGTAATGTATTTCCTTGTCTTCAGATACAAAGAAGGATCATTAATTGATTATGCTATGAAGAAGAAGAACTATTACTGGACATGAATGAAAATATTTTATTGCTCTTATCGTAAGTGTATTACCAAATCTCATCAAGAACAAAATGGATGGAGAATAAATTGAAAAATCTACA
The DNA here is from genome assembly GCA_030522625.1 of Copidosoma aretas. Classification (NCBI taxonomy): domain Eukaryota; kingdom Metazoa; phylum Arthropoda; class Insecta; order Hymenoptera; family Encyrtidae; genus Copidosoma; species Copidosoma aretas. The sequence goes on along the minus strand of JAPYYV010007555.1, from coordinate 7,729 downwards.
GATTGATTAAATAAAATTAAAAAAATGAAAGTTTGGTAAGTAAGAATATTTTCCAAAGAAAAAAGTAAGAAGGTCTGAGTGAAATAAGAAAAGTAAAGAAAAAAAGTCATTCAAGACATATAAAACGCTTAACAAAGACATCAGATATCATATAGAAGAGTCATATTGGTTTAAGACAAAAGAGAGGTATAAAGACAAAAGAAATAGATTCAGAATCGTTAGATATAATTCAATCATTGAGATACAGTTGAACACAGAAAAAAAAAACTAGAAGCCACACCATGAGTTAAAATGGAAGTATTAATAAAAAATAAATTAGAATCGGAAGGGACTAATAACTGAAGATCTCAGGTCTTACTGATAAACGCAAAATTAATTACAGTCATAGAAAACAAAGACAATAATAGAGTATACTTAAAGACAGCTGCTGGTGTGAAAAAAATAACCGGTTTGATAACTATGGAAATACAATTTTCTGATATTGAAAACAGACAGATGTACATATAGTTAAGACAGATGTACATAAAGTTAATTCAGAATGAAAATAAATTACACAAAAAATGAAAAAATAGATTTAAAAAAATGTATAGCTACTAAAATAAATATTTATTCAGTAAATTTTAGCGAATATATACAAAAAAGTGAATTTTAAGTAAAGATAGATTATTTAGATCATTTAGATGATGAAAAAGTACATAAGATTAAAAGAATGATCAAAGAATATGAAACAGTATAATGTTCGCGAGAGATAAGTTTGATATTGATACAGTCAAGAATTACAAAGCACATAAATTTACAAGTCGATCAATACTGCAGTAAGAGACCATACAGATGCACAGCAGATGACAGGAAAGAAATGGAACAATAAGTATCAAAAATGTTCGATCAGAATTTACTAGATGAATCATATAGTCTTTTTGCAGCTCCCGTAACTCTGGCGCTTAATAAAGATGAAAGTAAAAAGTCCAGACTGTGCATAGATTTTTGAGGTTTTGATAAAATTATAATGCTGCAAGCTCAACTATTCTCTTTTATTAATTATTCAATGATAAAAAAAAGAATAAGAAATATTCTACAACGTTAGATATAAATTAAGCTTTTCAGTCTACTTTCTTAAGGTAAAAGTAACGATGTTGGACCGTTGTTCGAAGTGGTACAGAATTTGGAGCTTAGTTGTAAATATATAATTTATATAAAATCAATACAGGAAAGCAAAGAAGCTCATCGACTTTCATTTATAAGAAAATAATTCACTTCTACTAACCAAAAAACGAAAAAATTGATGATGTTGAGACAAAAAAATTATGGTTTTCGTTAGAACCAAAACCTTGTAGATTAAGATTATCTTGAAAATAATACCTTTTTTATTATAATCATTTAATAAGCGAATGGTCTGAATCAAGGTATCTGTTTTCGTGAGTTATCACCTGAGTTTTTCTATGATTAATAGATTATACTATGATTGCTCATACTGTTTTTGCGAATAAATAATGTTATTCGCTTTTTATTTGATTACTGTTAGTATAAAAAAAATATTCTCAAATAAAACTTTTCACTACTATCGCGTTAATTTGAATATTAGTTATTATGAAAAAGACAAGACAAGGAAAGATAACGAAAAATTTACAGAGAAAGGGACAAAAAAAATTACGATCGCAGTAGTCCTAGAAGCATTGCAAGCAGAAAATAATGGAACCCCTTTGAAAGAGTTTTCCATTTCAGCAACTACATTACTTAGAAAATACAAAAATCCTAAAAAAATAGAGTGCAAGGATGGAGTCTTTACTGTTTTAAGTGTGTTAAATTGTGACGGGACATCTCTGGAACTTTGCCTACAATCAGAAAAAGTAATAAGCAGCCAAAACTGTGTATACTATTGTTGGTGTTGCTGAAAGAAAACATCCTACAGTACTTTTCATGTACATTGTTTCTGTTATACTTGCATCACCAATGTTGATGTTCGAATAAAAGAAAGATATTCCAGATGTCCTTAAGAACTGGCCCAGTCACTGAGAGATATGAAACTCAGACTGGTTAGATGACGACGGAAACTCTCTTTGGATATGTGACGAATAGTTAATCCTTGGCTTGTAGCAAAAAAATGTGAATTTCCTGTAATTTTATATTTAGATGGACATATATTTAATGTAAATATACAACTTGTTACCTTTTTCAGTCTTTTAAAAGTAAGTGAAGAACAATAGTGACAATATGGAAAGTAAAAAATAAAGTTACTTGCCTAAAAATGAGCACTAAGCTCCTTTCATTAAGCAAATGCTTGACTAGATGTCTGAAGAAAATAATATTATAAGTGATTTAAAAAAATGTGGACTAGTTTCTTTCGATCCTGATGCTGTATAATATAATATTTAGAAAAAAAAGAAAGAAGAAAACCACTTTTTTAAATATAGACCACGTATTAAAAGAAGAGGCAACTTCTTTTAGCAACTCAAATGAAAACAAAATCAACGGCTCCGATTTTTTATCGAAGTTTACAATGATATGGATTTCAATGTGTTGTAATAATTCAAGAAAGCTGAAGCTGTGGTTCTTGGACCAATAATGCGGAGATACAAGGATTATATGATTATTGGATTAATTTTCACAAAGCTGATTATGGTTGGCATGTACAGTTTAACGTTATAATAATTTGATAACACTTTAATCATCAATTTGTATATTTAAAGTATCTTGTTTTCGCATATAAGTTCCAGCAGAATTTTTTTTCACATAATTTTTTATCTATGACTTAACTATCGATTATTGATTTGTTTTGATGATTTTATTTGAAAAAAAATTATCCGTTTGTTAAACGTTATTAATGATTAACGTACGTTATGCTGTAAATCTGTTTGTATTGAGTACATACAAGTGCAGTATTCACACCTGGATGATGTATTTAGTAATATGTACCATGATTTTCACAAATATATAATGAATCAAGTCATCTGGAAAAAAAATTTTTATCGTAATGTAACTTCTTGGATCATCATGATTTGTACTATTTATTTAATGTTAAATCGTGTACCTTCAGATCGACTTTTATTACACAACTATTGCACAATCTGATAAATCTGATAATGTTAAGTTAGAATCAAATGCGTTTGTTACAACTGGAAGTCGGACTGGAAGAAATGAGTGTATATTTGTAGTTACGACAGATACATCAATAAATATAGAACAAATTGAGACCGATGATTTCAATTTATCTATTTCATCGATAAGTACGTCGTCAGTAACAGACAAGGATGATTTATGAAGGAGTTCTGTCAGATATGATGATTGTAATGATTCAAACCCGTATATAATTGAAATAAATGATCCTTGTTTTAATTTAGGATTTAAGAATAGTCTTATAGGTTTGTAAACGTTTTTTTCACAAGCAATTATATTAGCATCATTAATTGTATACCGAATTACTTGATTTAGGGGATTACTCAAAATGTACAAATACAATAGTGAAATTTTCTGAACATCAAATAGAAACATATGTATCTGTCACAACTGAAAACTATACCGAAAATTATGAGCGTACCCCTGCTATTAAAGGTGTTCTCGTTCAGTTATTCTCAATTCATATGACTTTATAGATAATGAATATTTTTCATATTAAATATTGTTTCCCTACGTTAATGTCATTCAAAATGTCCTAAATGACTGATAAATAACCAATATCACAAAAAATATTGTGAAATTTCGATAAAGTCAAAAAAGTTAAAAACAACTCCAGCACTATATAGATATACTAAAAGCATGGCAAGTAATAAACTTTCAACAGCTGTGTCCATGTCATGACTTGAGAATTACTGAAGTAGTACCAGATAATTTGTCAACTAGTTTAAGCACTACTTGTAATGGTATTAATAATATGGCACATTAGAACTTGAGTGATCAAACACTTGAAGTTGAAGATATTTCGTTTTTATATTTCTTAATTTTTTATTTAATTTTATTATTGGGTGCATATACGTAAATTAAGAATAATTTGATGATCTGGAACAATAATAAATACTTTCAGCTTTTTATTACCTATATTATTCGGGTCCATGTTCAGGACATTTGTTATGGACCGCCGGTACACGGGCAAGAATTGGGATCTAAGTTCAGGACATATAGGAGCTTTAATATTTTTTTAAATTTTATTACCTACTAATCTGAAAATTAGATGAAAAAAACCATCTTGTTTAGAAGATCCAAGCGCAACTTACAAGTATGACTATTTTTACTTAAAAGTCATATACAAGTGATTTTATCAGAAATTTAAAAAATCATAAGAAAAACTGTTTAACTACGGTACTTTTACCTTATTAAAGACAGAAAAGAAACCGTATTTTTTACACAAGTAGGACTTTTTCACTAGACGGGCAGATAATTTGGACTAAACACTTCACAAACGATCTTCCAGAAAATTTCGATTAGTATTTTAAGAAAACATGAACTTACAGGGTTGTCAGTAAACTATAAAGACGATATACTATTATACTGGTCAACTTTTGAAATCCATATAAAACACATAGAACGAGTGTTAAAAGCAATAATAAAAGGAGGATTCAGATTAAAACTTTAAAATTGCACATTTTCTGATTGGGTAAAATATCGGGGTCATATAATCCAGAACAATTCGGTTAGACCAATCAAAGAGAATTTAGTTTTTACTAAAGATGACCCTACTCCAAAGACTTAAAAAAATATAAGACAAATTTTTAGGAAATATACACTTTTATTGTTAGTATATACTAAATAGTGCAATCATTTTAGATCCACTTCATAAATAATTAAGAAAAAATGAAAAATGTGTACGGTCAAAAAACGTAAAGATTCATTTAATAGAATAAAAAACTTCTTTGCTCTCAACCAGTACTGGAAATATTTTATCACAATTATTATCACAAATATTTTGCCTAAAAAATCCATAGTGATGTATCATTAGATGGTATCAGGGCAGTATTAAAACAAAAGCATTCCAATGGGAAAGATAAGCTAGTAGCATACTTCTCGATGCCCAAAAAAGAAAAAAAAGAATATCATTTAAAATGCTTATCTACAAAAAAAGTTGTGAAGTATTGGCAGCACTAGCTTATTCAATTGAGAAAAAGTTGACAGGTTACTCGGACCGTAAAGCTTTAGAACAAATGAATATATAGTTTAGGACAGACAAAGAATTGGAAAATTTTACATATTACATGTCGCACACAACTTTAAAAAAATATATACCAGAGAAGGCAAATGTAGAAGCAGACTACTTGAACAGAAATCAGGTATTATAGCCTGAAAAAAATAAAGATAAAGCTTTGAGAATAATAAATTTAGTAAACATAGAAGACACAAAGACAGAAAACAAAATAATGCAATGATAAAAAATCAAAACCAAAGACTAATTACGGAAGAGGATATATTTTATAAGAAAAAAAAAGATGATAAAATTTTGATAGTAGAGTTCATTGAACAATTGATAAAAGAGGTCCATAAAAAATGTTGTCAAGGCATTCAAAAGATGAAAAAAAGTATAAGCCTTTTGTACATAGCAAAAAACTTGACAAAAAATATGAAAGGAATATGTAATAATTGTGAAATCTGTACATAAAACTAAGCCATGAGGTAAAAAAGATGTGCGTTACCATCACACTTGGGACCAGCATCAATACCCTTCGAGATAATGTCTGTAGACACAATACGCGGCTTTGGTGGATCTAGATCTATAAAAAGGTATCTGCATCCCTTAGTGGACCATTTCACAAGATATGCGTTTATCATTGCTTCAAAGAAGCAAGCTGAATGCGATGTCTTTAAAGTAGTCAAAATTGTATTGGAAACAGACAGAATTAGAATAATTCTTACAGGTCAATATCTGAGAATTAATTATAAAGAATCTAAAGAGTTTCTTGAGAAATATAAAATAAAACTTATTCATACAGTAGTAAATAGACCTTTTTTGAATGCCTTAAAAAAATGTCTGAATTAGACATTGGTAAACAAAATTAGATGTACAATGAATTGATCAAGACAAGATAAAAGTCTGGACGACAGTCTCAAGAGAATGTTTGGATAAGTAAAATAAAACAGGACACAGGGTCACTGGATTTTCATCAAAGTACCTAATAAATGGCACTAATGTAACTGCTTCAATACAAGAATTAAATAGCTTGTTTTTAAAAATAAACAAAATTTAGAATTTAAATAGTACTGTTATTTAAAAAAAAAATTGTAAGATAAATCTTTTGTAAGTTCTCGACAACTATCTCCATTTTTGAGTAAGACATTCATGAACTTCTCTAAAAAATTTCTTGTCATAAAATCCCATATCATAGAATAATGTAAGAAATTTCTTGTACTAGGAAAAGTTGACATGTATTTAAATTTACATATATTATAGATGGTTATTTAAACGAATAAGTAGCTCTAAATTTAGTGTTAGCTATTATATCCATTGCGCTAAATTACATTTACGATTTTAGTTACACGTGGTGCCTCGTTACCTACCCCGCCAGAATCCAAACCTAGGTCTATTCGGTCTCAAAGTATTGATGCATCCACTGCGCTATTCTCAGCATGGAAATCTGTTGTACTGTGCGTCTACTTTGGGTGCAACTGCCTTTAATTTATAAATTGAAAAAAGTAATTAATAATTTTGATATAATGAAATCAAATAAAAGATAAATAAAAGGTGAGAAATATTGATCATCATATAATCGATGAGTAAATTTCTGATTACTTGAAAATAGTTTCATTTTATTCAGCAAAAAAAAACTTTTATGCCTATAATGTTCATTTACTTATTTTAATGAATAAATCGACAATTTATTGACATTTAGCTGCAAAATAAATTCGCGCAATTTCAAGTTGATCGCATATTATGTAAAAGATTACCTCACGTGTTTATTACATTTCCGGTATTAAAATCTGACCAAATATTATTAAAAGTACTTTATTTAATGTTTATTATCAATAAGTTTGAAATAATTAATTTAAATATAAGCAAATATTTTATCATTCTGCAAGTTAATGTAACTATCCTCGAACATGTTAATTGATGTCGACTATGATGTTGAAATCACAGCAAAAGTTGTTTCAAAATATTCAGATGTTTTCTAATAGTGATTTGCAAAAATAAATGCGTACAAGTACAAACAGCTTACACACCATTTTAATGGTTTATTAAATGCCAATTCCAATTGTCAAATTATAATTGCAATAACAATCATATAATTTTTTATCAAATATTTATTAATATTTAGTTATGTGAATTAATTCATGCAAAAACATGAGCAACTCGTATGTCGTTTTTGCATTTCTTAGGCGCTAAGAAAGATTTTTACAAAAACTGTTTAATAATTTTATTTAACTCCAAGTACCAAAAATATATTGCTGCACATAAAAACCAGTTGCACAAAAATTTTTTAAACTTCTAACTTTATGTGCATCTTTTCACATGGGTACATGGGTACTATTATAGGTTTTCCAAAAATTGTAGTGAATCCGGTAGTGTCACTATCGCTATTCTCCTTGTATGGAGAGTATAAAGAGAGTGTGGCCGAAGTGCTCAAAAGCAGGCATGTTAATGGACTGGACAAAAGGACTGGACATACTCGATGGACGTCCAACAGCATAGAATGGACATGGAAAACATAAAACAAATAAATTAATTTACCTAATAACTAATACATTATTATAAAAGTAACAACATAACCTAAATCCCAAGCTTGTCAACCCAGTAACCCAGAGGACAGCG
>JAPYYV010007554.1:10000-21375 GCA_030522625.1 Copidosoma aretas | reverse complement strand
TATATATATATATATATATATATATATATATATATATATATATATTGGAAAATTTCAGCTTGAAAGCGTCATGCGAAACGGGGGAACGCTAAAAAACTACTTTTTACTACCCAGGCGAAAAGCCTGAACACCGCATCAAATGTCTTCACATGAAAATCTCGCGAGATTTTTCGTCTTGTCTTTAGAAATGAAAAATCTTGACTCGTAATTTCTCGTCTCGTATCGTGGAAAAAATCTCATGTCAACCCAAAATCGCTTGGGTGTCTTGTCTCTACCTCGAGACAGCCGAAATTTCTCGGCCATCTCGAAGACTAATCCCAAGACAGCCAAGATTTCTTGACCCTGTCGCGAAAAATCTTAAATAATGGAGAACACTAGCTTTTTTTATTCACTTATCCTAACGATTGCAAGAAGTTCGATTTCTAGTAGATTTTAACCAAAAAACAATTATCTTAAAAAAAAAAAAAAAAAACAGTATGCAAATTTTAATTATTTTTTTTAACAATCTAACCCATTGTAGAAAACGTCTCGTCGTTCGACACCTCCAAAAGTTCTGAATGTTCCAACTCGCCTACAAAGAACTTTCTAATAAAATTTAAGAGTTTTGATCATTAGAGAATTTATTGTTAACAAGTTAGATATAAATCTCAGCCGTTTTCATATTTTCCTTGAGATAGCCAAGAAATCTCGCGGGTCTCGAAATCGACCCCAAGATGGCCGAGAAACCTCGGGTATCTCGTAATTTACCCTGAGATAGCCGAAAAATCTCGAGTGTCTCGACTTTACCCAAGACGAGATCAGATTTTTCATACAAGATTGGAATCTTGTCTCGTCTTGTCTCGAGCAAGAATTTTTCATCAAGATGATCTCGTCTCGTCCCGACCTATGCCTCGCAAGTCTCTAGTATGGTGTGTCTTGCCAAAATGTTTACGTTTGTGTGAATATATACAAAACGACATTGTTATAATAGCTGTTTTTATGTTGATAGTTTTGTAATTAGATAAGTTTTGATACACTATATTTTTTATAATATCGTATATTTTTAAACGAAGATACACATAATTTACTGAGAGATTGAACGTTTTGTTCACAAATCTTGTAATGAAGAACGTATATTTAGCTTTGATTTACTTAAAAACTGTACGGTCTGTCGCGTAAAAATTTAAACACGACTTTCCAACGACCATATAAACAAATAGCAATAGTTTAAATAACTTTCTATCTAATTTGCATTTGGCAGTAGCCTCCCTAACACATGTCATGTAAAAGTTCTCAAGTAACTTTATCACGAGATATCTCAACCTCGAATAACTTTAAAGAAAAAATTGTAATGCATGTGTGCATATTTAATACCAAGGTCAAACTCGGTAACCATATTTGTAATGTGAGTGACGTTTACAATAAAGGATAACCCAATACTCATTTTTATGTATGTTATCTCTAGTTCGAGCAACCTTGAAATCTTTTTTTTCATCATTGTAAAAGTAGCAATTTGGAATGTATATTTCGTATTTCACGCAATATTCTCTGTTAAAATCGGTGGTTTAATATGAAAAGAGTATTGTTCGGAATAAAAATTTTCTGTAAACAGAATAATTATGATTTAGTTGTCGAGAGATTGGAGCAATCATTAAACGCAGGTTAATAATTTTTACCACATACAGTAATTGATGCTTGGATTAAATGCCAATAATAAATACCTTAGAGTAATGGTTTAAAAAAATTGGAGGTTCCTCTTTTTTCTTTTCGGAAATTTTAGCTAACATGTATTGATACAGCCATCTTTCATCTTGAGGTTCATCAATATTTTGGCCGGAAACATAGATCTGATTGGCAGATAAATAGCAAACCTTGGATTCATCAAGCATTTCTTCTTTTTGAGTTTCGAAAATTTTAAACTTTTCCATGCTTAAAGAGTCACTTTCGTGCTTTAACAAGCGTGAACAAAAAGAATGCACAGTGTATAGAAAATGTCCATATTCGGTCCATATTGTAACATGTAATGGAGCTAATTTTACTGCATGCTGATAACTCCTTTGTGATATTTTTGCATTCATTAAATACTTTTCTTCACTCCTAAAAGAAATTATTATAAATTAAGTAAGCATCTAATCTAAATACAGATGTATATATGTTATTACATAAAAATATCACTCTTGTGCTGTGGTGAGGTCACATTATAGGTATCACTACTGCCATATAGGAGTTCTAATGATAGTTTTAGAAAATACACAATGTTAGAGTCAGCCAGAGAAATTGCGAAGCCATCAGTTCGACTCAAATAAACACGCAAGCACATCTAATAATATGCTATTAAATTGCTCACAGGATGTGACAATGTATTGGTTGCCCCAAAATTCTTTTTTTTTTCTTGATCTGACCTAGTTATAAATAGGTTCATCAAGTTTTTCATCGTCATTAAGTCATTTACTTACTTATAAGATATACTTGTCATCATTGATCAAAACTCGTGCATTGACATTTGCTATACATTGAAGAGTTATTGCATCATTGTGTTAGAAAAAACGAAAAATTTTTTGGTAGTAACTAACGCATTAAAAAAATGTAGCTGGCAAAGGCTACCGCTCAATAAAGAAAAAAAAGCCTCCTATTCCTTTTTTTAAACAAAATTTATTTAAATCACACGTGGGTTATTCTTTTACAAACCGAACATGTTTTTGACTAACACAGCTCTGATTTAACTGAAAAAAAAAGATTTTCAGATCAAGGATTTAAAAAAAAAAAAAAAAAAAATTTTTAACAGTGAATTAAAATTTTGAGAATGTCATGATTTTTGGCTTGGAGATTCACTTAAAAAAATTCATACCTCTGTTTCTGTTGGAGCTAGAAAATTGATTTTCTCTCTATTTCGAAGCTAAAAGTATAAGCTTTGATAAAAATTGTTTTTTCTACCTCGGGCCTTTTTGGAACCCTGGTACACCCTCGGTAGGAAAAATAGCATTTGTTACACGATCGCAAAAGCTTTTTTACGAACCTCGTTACGTACCTCCCCCACGGCTCGTACCGTATACCTCTTGGTTCGCAAATTAAAGCCTTTACAATCTCGTACAAAAACTACTATCGATAACAATTATTAACAAAGTCATATTGTTACTCACAATTTGATTATTCTAATCAATTTTCAACAATGGACCCAACCTTGTAACTTGTTTTTTTGTAAATTTATCGTATTCTCCGTCAAATTTTACATGAAAAATATGTTTTCAAAGTATGATAACTTTATTATTACTATTGTTAAAACATTAAACTACATAGCAATATACGGAAAAAAACAGTTTTTCGTTTGTAAAAAAAAAAAATTGGGCTCGGAAGAAAAACAGTTAGTAATAAAAGTGGTGGATACCAAAAAGATCTACAATTTCTGTTGATGATTATTTTTTTGCATAACCTTAAACTTGATTAATAATTTTAAAAAAAGTTTAAAAATCACCTTTCTCAAATTTATTTACCCTGTTTTTGTCTCATATCGTTACTTTTTTTTAATACAGGCAATTATTATGTTATCACTAACAAATAATATTTATTAGCAATCTATAGCATGGAAAAAAGATAAATTATTTATGATTGATAGAACGTTATTTAATCAGATAAAATAACCTTTATTATTGTTTTCATACTTATCAATGGTAAATATGTATTTCGTTTGTAAAATTTAAATTTAGTGTCATACAATTTAGATTCAGTCAATATATATGTAATATGTTTTACCTTATGATTTTTACAACAGTTTCTTTTTCAGGCAGTAAAAATGTATTGGCATTTAATTCTTGATGAAATATTGAAATCATAACGTGGTACTTTACAATTCCTTTTATTTTTACAACTTTTGTCAAACGCTCTAATAACATTTTTTTATACTTCTTCGTACTCATTATTCGTAAAATAGTGACATATTTTATTGGATAGTTATTCTGTTGTTTGAGTAAATATTTCTCTTGGTGTCCGAATAGGACCATTTACTTTTTAAAGAAATGCTCTGGCAGCAAATCGTTTTAAAGTGTCCACGATTCCATTACAGGGGCCTGCCCCTGAAAGGTCGAAAAAATGTGCCACTCTGCAACTATTTAAATGTCTTTCGGATGATAAGTTGGATTACCCTTAATTTTCCTTTTACAAATTTTGCCAGCTCTTTTTCAAAGAGGTTAACAGCAACATTATCATGACGTAAACATTCCGAAATGTCATTAATATTTGTTATTAATAATTGATTTCAGTCATCTTATAGTAAATAAAAAATGGGTCTATTGTAGTCTGATCGTTATTACAGTGTATACCTTAAACATAACTTTGAATAACAAAGATATTATTTTCAGAAAAATTACCAATTACGATGCACTCATTTTTCATTATATAATTTTTTTTATCGTTTAAAAAGCCCTTTGTTTATTCACTAAAAAAGAGTGTACCAATAATTTGATCAAACCATTACTCATAAGTTCCAAAAATGTATCTACAGACGATATTAGAATTTGTATTGAAGTTCTGTAAGTGTTACCGACTGCATGTAGGTTATGCTATCGACATATATTTTTTTTAAATTTCTTTCTAATTGCTCAATAATATTCTTTACACCTGGACACCTGTCGCATAAAATCAAAAAACACAATTAGTAGATTTTTATTGCGCACTATATTATCTAAACGATCCTTGTAATTTTTGGAAGGTCGTTAAGATTTGGCTGTGATTGATTTTAAATTCGCACGATCTATCAATAATTTAACATTCTCATGGAACTTAATAAGTGCCAAAAGCTCCTGCGAGCACACATTATTTTGGTTGTAGGCTAGAAAATTTTGAAAAACTACATTTTCTTCGAACTCTATGTGAACCTTTTGTATAACTCTTTTCAATTATGTAGAATCAATCGCTTCTGAATTTTCACTTTTTGATCATTTATTTTTATTGCCTAAACCAATGCCTAAAAATTATCTGTATTTTAATTTTATGGGTTCGGTGCTCAGGTGAGTAACATAATAAGAAAAACAAGGAAGTGTTAGTCCAAGTGAAGGTACACTTGTCCAGAAGAAATAAAGAAAAGCAAACAGACGCTGCACGATAGGTTAGCTCAAGGAAAATAATTATGGCGGGCAAACAGCATAAATAAGACAAAGAGTTGATTTCAGAAGAGAAGACCAAGAAGTGCACCGACAAAATTAGTAAACACAATAAGAGAGGTAGACCTAAGGAAGTAAAAATAGAATAACGGATGCATGCAGGCAAGAGGTAGAGAGATGAGGAAAGTGTTTGACATCAGGTAGACTAGGGTGAAGAGAACTGTTTCCACCGATAACAGGGAGCGGTAAGGAGATGGAAGCAGGCGAAAGGCACAGAAAACAAGCTCTGTCAAAGCCTAAAGACAGGGATACAGAAAGAAAAGTAAGCGAGGGAGGAAGGATTGCCATACAACAAGCATCGGACAATGTAATATCAGCGGGACGGCTAGAATCGAGCTTCAATGGAGACGAGGGAACGAAAACTACTGTGAGCAAGACGATAAGCAGTGTACAAATCATAACACGAGACGTGAACGATGAGCAGCAATTCGGCCTGGACAAAGACAATCGGGCGTTAACATCAGCGACAAATGTGACCAGCGAAAACTGTGACAGCTAGGGATCGGAAGAACAAAAGGCGGCTGTAGCTACAGCAGTGGATCTATGGTTATTAACATCAGGAATCGAACGAACATATGCAGGCAGCATGCATCAGAGGACAGTAGTGGTAATAACATCAGCTGAAAAACATTTACAATAACGAGAGGGAAACAAGGAGTCATCGAGCATAACACAACAAATAAAGGTAATGATGTGTGTAGGGTACAAGGAGGGCAAAAAAAGGCGATATTATCAAGAATTTGTCACTTAAAAACTACCTTACATAAGGAAGTGGGGGTCAGAAACTCTCTAAGCGCAAAGCTACAAGAAATAAGAGAGGGAATAGTCAAACCTAATAAAAGGCAGGAAAGTTTACAGAGAGAAATAAGAGGGTTAATGGAGCAAAGAAAAAATGATACAGCCACCGCGAATCAACTAAGAATAGATATGGTAAAAAAAGAGGTGACAATTTTGAAAAGACAGAAAAAAGTAAATACAGGAAGAAGGGAAGAAGAGAAAAGAGCCAAAATTTCACAATGGTTTGTGGCAAAAACGAGCTTTACACCATCGCAACACGTTAACGGAGGATTAAGCAGAAACGATCAATTAACTGATAGCGTTTCAACGCAAAACGATCAGCAAAGGAAAAAGAAACACAGGCTTTTAGAGCGTAAGTAAAAATACGAGCTGCTAAAGAGTCGAACAAAAAAAAAAAGATATTTATCAGGTGAATCCGTACAGTAGGGAGAGGCATAGATAATTAAATAAAAGAAATTTTGTAAAACAGATAACAAGTTTAAGCAAAAATAAGAAGTATTACAGCGATAGCCGTAGGTTTGATTGAAAAAACAGATTTAATACACAATAAAACGATGATAATGAGAAATAAAAGAAGACTAATTGAAATCAATGTATGGCTAGATGATGATTATACGGAAAGGGAATCAGAAATCATAAATTTGATTGAAGATATGTCACGAAAAGAGAGAAAAACAGACGCATGGTAAAGTTGGTTGTATGAAATCAAAAATTTGAGCGTGTGGTACGAATAGCATGTTAAAACTGGAAGGCTGGACCAAAGACAGGATAAAAAAATCCACATATCGGGGATCAAAGAATAAACAAAAAATATCAGGGAATGAATATGGTGTTATAGATTATAGTAGGTATGGAAAAGGCTAAATCGACTAAAAATTACTTGTATAAATTTAATATGATTGCACTGCAAGAAATATGGCTTAAGAAGAGTAAGGAGGCGGAGTGGTAAGGGCAATGAGATACAAAATATGAGTGAACAGCACTCGCAGCTATGAGGAAAAAGAAAAAAGGTAGAGCGAAAAGAGGAGGGTTACTAGGATTGATGAGAAACTTCGAAAAAAAGGAGATGATGGAATGTGCCTATAGTATAGTGATTGAGGGTCTATGTTTCAGAAATGATAAAAGACTGTGCATAATAATTGTCTATAACAATGCAAAGGTCGATATAGTAATTAAAAAGCTAAAATATATTGCGAAGAAAGTATTGGTAAAGGCGAAAAGATTTTATTAGTAGGAGATCTAAACGCACTTATAGGATAGTGGCAAAGAAGGCAAATTGATGCAGAAAGGGAAAGAGTGGAAAGATGAAAGGAGAGGGATAAATTAAAAAACAGAGAGAAAAATGAATTGTTGAAAATGTGCGAAGATCTTGGCCTTACAATAAGAAATGGAGACACTGAAGGAGATTAGGAAGAAGAAGTAATGTCTGTGGGGGATGGAGGTAGCTTGGTGCTGAATCTGGTACCAGATTTACAAAGTAAGCATGGCAGCGTAATAAATGAGCTCAAGGTGGGTATAAAAACGTAATCAGATCACCTTCCAATAGGAGTCAAAATACAAGGGACAGAAGATAAGAAAAATGATGCTGAGAATAGAGATGGAAGGTGGTCTCTACAAAATTGAAATGGGAGGCTAAGAAAATAACTTGATGTCAAAAAGAAATGAAGGGTAGGGGAGAAACATTTAAGGTAGAGGGAAAAAATAAGCGAGAAATGTCGGGTTCATTAGTTGAAGAAATATAGAAGTCAGAAAAAAGATATGTATGGTGATCAAAGGTAGACTAAATAGAAAGAAATGGTCACCAGATAGGGATAATGAGGTTTATAATAAAAAAAAGATTGTTAGGGAAAAGCTAAAAAAATTACTTAAATATTAAGATCAGAAAGATAAGGTGATATTAGAACGAGGGAGAGCATTAGTAACAGAGATAAGAGATATGAAATTGATGAAGAAAAGCAAAGAAAATCGAGGGTAGATAAACAAAGCAGAAAGACGGAAAATTCTTTGAAAACAATAGCACAGTTCAGACGGAGAAAAAAAACAAAGGAGAAGCTATTAGCAAACAGCACTGGTTATCTCACTTCCAAAAATATTTTAGGGACCGGGAACTAAAGGGAGCACAGAACAAGGGAAAAGGAGAAAATAGGGATAGAATAATGAGGGAATGAAATAAAAAAAATATGCAAAGACGAGACAAAAGCATAAAAAAATAATTAACAAATATATCAGCGAACAGGCAGAGAGAAAGCTCAGAAAAAAAGGAAGATTTTAAATAAAAATTAGGCGAGTCTTGGAGAAACGAAAAGCACAAGAGATCATCTACTTGCATTAAACAGTAGTATAAACAATAAATTTAAAAATGAGAAAAGCAATATTCGATAGGGAACAACGAATGCAAAAAACGAATAATATAGGAATAAGATAATTAGACATAGTAAAAAGTATATACAGTAGGGTGCCCGTTATTTACAAAATTCAAGTTTTTTATTATACGCTCTTTTTTAACTCTACGTTGCATCAAAAAAAAATCCATTGCCTAAAAACCAAAAAATGTTAGAGTTGACACGTGCCACTGGACACATCTGAATTTCTCATTTGAATAACATGGGACTATTACATTACAACCTTGCTTCAATTTTTTGACCACTTTGAATATTTGTTCTACATTTTTACATTATACTATTAAATTGAATATCACTTGGACTTTATAAATTAATTTTTTTCCAGCTCAAAATAAGCAAGTTGAAAAAAATCAATTTTGACCTTCGAAGCCTTCGAAGAAGATACAATCCAAAGTATCAAATTATTTTTTTGATTAAAGCTATAGTTTTCCTTTTATCAACGAAAAACAGTTTTTTCACCTAAAAATCTATATAAATTATTGTTTTATGAATAGTAATAATAAAGCTACTATATTTTAAAAACATGTTTCTTATGTAAAATTTGACGGAGAATACAATGGAAGTACAAAAAACTTGTTACACGGAGAGGTCATTGTTAACAATTGATTCAAACAATCAAATTTTAAATGAAAAATTTAAATATGTTTATAATTTTTACTAACACAATTTCTTATTTAAGTGTATATCATTAGGTTCAGAATTGAACAAAAATCAATTTTCTAGCTCCAACAGAACTGGAGTTATTAAATTTTGAAAGTGAGTCCTGCAATCACAAAATTCCGAAAATTTAAATTTGCTTAAGTGTAAAAAACAAATTTTTTTTTTTTAATCCTTGAACAAGTATCTTTATTTTTGATATGGAACTGTTGAAAAAAAATTTAGCCGAATCAGAGACGTGTCGGTAAATTTTTATCAGGATCCGTAAGGGTTGTAAAAGAATAACCCATATGTGTCCAAACTGTTTAGAGAATTTTCAAGATGTTGCTTAATATATTTAATACCCGTCAATTCCAGAATTTCATAATATAAGATACATCAAGCAAACAATTTTGTATTATGCTATCAGTCAACTACAGATTTATTTTTCCCGTATCATTAAGTCTTGTCCGATTTATTTTGATTGTTATTTAAATATCTGGCATTAGTCTGCTCATATAGTGATTTGAAAATCGAAATCTGTGGCCTTAGGAATAATTCTGCTTGATATGTTAACAATAAAAAGATTTTTTTACTTACTTTTTTAATTAACTAATATTTTTTCTTTCGTATCAATTTTTATACAGAAAAATGGTATTTTGTGCTGTTAATCCTACAGTTTTTAATATGCATTAGAAACTAATCTTATCTAGTAATACTCTGCATAGTCAAAAAATTTGAATCATTCTAAATTTCAAGTTTTTTACTCTGATATTTTATTTCATTTACTGATTAAAAAAAAAACATATTTATGATCCGAATTTCTATTATTCCTGTATGAATAATATGCAAATTATTATTTTAATTCGTAATTCATTTACAGTTCATACAACATAAAATCCTATTCAAACAAAATATATCGTTTTTGCCAATTTATTTTGAATATTTGTACATTTTCAAAAGAAACAAGGAGATTAATTCTTACTCATTTTCTTAGTAAAACTATAATATTTTTTAATTCTGATGAATTAAATGTTTACGCTGATTTTTTTAAAGCATTAAAAAAAAAGGTTATATTTTACTTCCAGTAATGTTCATTAGCCGAAAAGTTTCTTTTTCATGTCTAAACTTGAAAATTGTATCTATTTACACTAATGTGTTGTGGTAGGGATTTATACGCTATTTAGTTTTAAAATAAATGTTTTTCCAAAAATAGACTTAAGCTCTGAAAAAAATATATATTTTTTAGTCCAACAAAAAGACTTGTAACATTTCATAAGTCCAGGCAGACATACGCTGAGGAAAGAAATACCGCAACTTATCAAATATGTTGTTGCAGATAGGTATCCTTCCAATTAGATCGTTGAATTGATAACATAGTAAGTGATACATGGCATTCTTGTTCAAAGCAGCAAGAAAGAGGTAATTTACTAAAATGGCTAAGATAATTGATCATTTTTATTACGCTTAAAGCGATTGTTGGATTCAGAACCGTGTAAGTCTAAGGCTCTGTACTCTCCTTTTGTATTAAGAAAAGACGGGAGTTCTTTGCGTTTCCATCAATCATAAATATGTCTACTGATGACTACAAAAACCATCTGAATGTAATTATGACCCTAAAACATAAAGATGTTCTTAAAATTTTCATTGTTCATAGAAGTAACGATCCTGATCCTATAAATTAAATTAAAAACTATTGTTCGATAGTTTTTCGTGAAAAAAAATTAAAATAGAGTTTAGTTCGATTAATTCCTACATTAAAATTTGCATAAACTAATAAAAAAATTAAGTTATCTTGTTACGCAACAAAAAAACTTAAAAAAAATTAGCTTGGATTTTCTTCAAATTGCTGATCACACGATTTCATTTGGCGTTACCTCCCATTCCCTATAGGACTAAGGACCCGTATTCGGGGTTTTCGTAAATAATGTGCTTTTTTTTACGATACCTCTGCAGATGATGAGGGATACCTGTGCATAAATGTCTCCATAAAAAAGTTCAATACCTAATGTTCTGAAAGATCTTTTGCCTTATAAACTTTATTTTCCGAAATTGCCAATTGCAATATTACTCA
This sequence comes from Copidosoma aretas, assembly GCA_030522625.1. Taxonomy (NCBI): domain Eukaryota; kingdom Metazoa; phylum Arthropoda; class Insecta; order Hymenoptera; family Encyrtidae; genus Copidosoma; species Copidosoma aretas. Next base: position 10,330 of record JAPYYV010007554.1, on the reverse strand, counting down.
GAGATTAAAGTAGAAAAGACAACAGACCCGGTTATATTAAAAAATAAGCAAAACGATTTACAGTATGAATATGCATACATTCATGAAAATAAATGAGGTTATAAAAACATTATTTTACAATGACCAACTGACAAAGACTTTAGATAAGAAAGTGAAAAATACATACATCATAGTTAACAAAAACAAACAAAAGTAAGAATATGCATGTACTTTAAAAAATACAGGAACAAAGTCTTCCACGATGCTCTATTTAAATTAAAAAAAGCAGCTTGAAACACCTCATAACAATTTAAATAAGAATAAATGAGATAAAATACCGCTGCCAATAAA
>JAPYYV010007554.1:0-5000 GCA_030522625.1 Copidosoma aretas | reverse complement strand
TTTTAATTATTTCACACTTATTAAATCCCGACAAACAACAAACGTAAATTTCAGGAAGCATAGCGTTTTATATCTTTCAAAAGGAGCAGAAGTCCATCCTAACTAAAGGTTTTCGCAACTATAATAACTTTTTTTTGCTCATACTATTAGCACGCTGCTCATAAGATTACATACATTGAAAGTATGTAAAGCAGATATTTATATTTAAGGTTTCCTATACCACACAACCTACTTAAATCGATAATCTTGAATCGCATAGTGTTGTGTTGATTGGCTTTCTAAAGTATTACTCAAACTCTTCTCTTGTATTCCCATCATTCCAATCTTGCAACTCTCAGCATTTTAGTCTACTGAATCCAGTTATATTAATTTTATTTCAGCGCTAGCTCTCTGTTAGTTGATGCGTATGCTTATTCATGCTTTTACAATTTGTCATTACATTTTTGTCTGTATCTTTAGATTTTAAAGTTTATTATGCTTCCATAGATATTTATTTTGTAATATTTAACACGTTTTTCCCTATACGTTTTTTATAGGTTCATTCAATAAATGTCTCTTATAGTTTTCTATGTGATCATGTCCGTATAAACAGCAACTAAGGTAGTTGTCGCAATTTTCGATAGATACTCAATTCCTGATAAATTTCACCTAATTGGAGTTCATAAAAATATTGGCCTTAGATTAAGTGTAAGGAGGATAACCCATAACAAAGCAGGTATCATTATTGATTTATAAGCGATATCATGTATATTATTCGATAGTATGTTAGAAAAATATCAAAATTGAGTCAAAGTCAGAGATTCTACCATTTGCTTAACGATTGGAATTAGATTAGAAGTCAATAATGATTAACAAATAATTTAAATGTGTTTTTGTTGTACGAGACATACAGAATCAACAATTGGCTCAGATTGGCAAGTCTAAGGAAGTAAAATATGATTTTTTATTTGATATTTATATAATTTTATTACCAGCTAACTGGGTCGTACTTCAACAGCCTTACCCGATTCCTGATAATCATTTTACTCTCAGAAATAATATTTATTATTGCACGTACACACTAACCATAGCGTTATTTAATGAAATGATTTCGTACTGCCATCAAATTGTTTATATTATTAGTTTATGTATCAGTTACGCGAATATAACGTAAAACTTGGAGCTCAATATTTTCATTATACATTGTACGATACACGGCAAGCAAATGTACTTATTTGTGATTGTATGGTTGGAAATATTTAATAGAAAATGGACCGGACAATTTGTATCTCCATATTGATAAAGTAGGGTCTGAATCATTTAAGTAAATTTTTTTATCATAATGTAACAGTTAAAAAGGATATTGATTTGTAATTAAATACAGGTAGTTTCTAAAGTTATCAGGAATTGGGTCAACTTCCTAATGAGAGTTGAAGGGGATGGATATTTGGCTGATAAGTTAATGCAAGTTACATAACTTTTGACACTATGGTATTGTTAAAAAATTATGCTTCACTTTTGTCAAAATTAAATTTAAGAGTTCTTGGCCTACATCACAAACAATTTATTTTTTTCACCAATAGTTGAAAAACACAATAGGCTATTCAAAACTGTAAGTAAAAATATATGTTACGGTCTAAAAGAGGTCTGTGAAGGTATGTGCTTAATTTTTAAGGATATTAACAATTGGTGTTGGTAAATAATCTTTGTATACATAAGCATGTGTTGACATTTTGTATGACTACACACACGACAAGTATTATACAAAACTTAAAGATGTATGCAAGTAATTTTTACTGTGTTTTGGTACGTGCTAGAAAGGGAGGCGGGGGAGGGAGGAAACAATTATTAATTTATTAATAATAACAAAACGAATAAACAATTATTACTTCATTGTATTTTTTATATATTTATTTTATCTTTGAATCACTATATATTCAAGATGGACACAGGGCTTTGTTAACGGATACGAGTGAGCGTAGACGTGTGCGTGTGCAGCTCCTCCTTTGCTACGAAAACTCTGTATGTAAATGTTATTTAGACTCACTTAAAGTGTGAAAGATTGAAGATATGGGCACAAGCAAGGAAATCGTGCATTTGGTTTGTGAAAAATAAAAGAAAGGTTCATAGTCTCGGTAGTAGAAAGTAGGAATAGGCGTTAATATTAGGGTAGCGGCATTAAGTGCTAGAGGAAGCTGTATACTGGCGTTTCATCGCCGCGTTATGTAAGAAGCGGGAGAAAAGAAGCCATACACTTTTTTAAAGACTGTCAGTGTGGAGACACTAAGTAGTACTAATTCAAGTTATAAAGAAGTTTAAGGATAAAGTAAGACAGCGACAAAGCCTCTGTAGTCGGGAAGGACGGCGACAACAATGAAGAACACCGTTAAAAGGTAATGGTAAAACACAGTCCACGCTAGACAAGGTAATAGTGACGTAAGGGACTGTTAAGGAGACGGTAGATCTATGAGAGTTGTGAAAGTTCGGTGATCAACTAAAAAATAATAAAGTGAGGCTTCCCCGGAAAAGTTTGAGGTAGATGAGGAAGATGCGTAGTTAAGAAAAACAGCACAGATTACGAATTCAAAGCTAGAGCAAGCAGTTAAAAGGATCTTAGTGTTAAAGGCCGATAGGGCAAGCATGGAGACAATTCTCAGTGTGACTGAACGAACTGTGTCGGTACATCAGATAGGTTAAGATATAAACTCATCAAGTGCATCAATAATCACGCCAACGACTCATGTGGCGATACTATTATCAACAGTCTAGGCCTCTTAGAAGTTTAAAAACGATAGTTAAGCCTCTTACACAGAGAGATATATAGAGCAGATACACTGTCTAACATTGCAGTACAGGGGCTCAGTGAAATAAAAAATGTAAAATAAAAGTTATTAACTTGTTGAAAAATAAATTAAATTTTCCGTAGAGCATACTAAATAATATCATGGAGATTAGAAGTAGCAAAAGTTGTTGCTGCAAGGGGAGGTGGTCTTCATAAAAAGGAAAAAAAGTTGCAGAGAGAACAAACTTTGGAAGGTACGGGTGAATTTAAAACGACTAGAGCTTTGAAGATTGGAAAAAGCGAGAGGTAATTTTTAGGTAGAAAAAAAAACGCAGGGCACAAGGTCACAGAGTAAATAAGGATGTCATAAAATTCTTTATGCCAATAAGGGGTACAAACAGATAGAAAAAGCGCAAGCTAAAAATGCGATGCGAAGTAGAGCAAGAGACTCAACAAGAAGATCAAGCAGGAGAAAGAAAGTAAGATGCAGAAAAAAGTTGAACAAAGGAATTGTTAGTGAAAGCTAAGCAGAACAAAAACGTTAAAGGAGAGTAAAGAAAGGACATGAACGTCGGAATTACAAGAAAATTTAAAATAAAGAAATAGATTTTTAGGACTTTATAGAAGAATACGAGTTATTAAGCCAATAAAAAACTTGTTTAGAGTAAAAATAAGGTTTGGGTCTCGAGACCCCTGAAAGAAGGAAAGCTACTTGCAGTTAATCAGCGATTTCGTGCACAACGACGCTAAATGCCAAGCTCTAAATTAATTTGACTCATAACTGCCGGTAGCGTAAAACCTAAACACCATCATCGGAAACATCATGCTTATAAAAACTAAGCTTTGTAACGTTGTAAAACCGCAGCGGCTGTTCTATCGGTTCCTGCGTCGCCTTCACCGAAACTCCAGGCTTCCGGGTATACGCTCAACGGAGCTGGTGATTCTTCTCCCTCCCTCTGAATTTATTTCCAGGAACGGGAGTCGAGAAGAAGGACGCAACCGAGGACCCCCGCACCGGCTTAGCACAGCAGCAGCAGGCTCAAAAGAAAATAGAGAGAGAGATAGAGGTGCCCGCGAACCACTGTAAACGCTGCCGCGGCAGCGTCGAGAGAGCGAGAGAGAGAGCGGTAGGCTCTAGGACGCGCGGGAGCAAGCCAATCGGCGAAAGGGGCTCGCGCGCACGAACGGAAGTGGGAGGGAAAGGCACCACCCCAGTTTCTCAGCCGAGGAGCAAGAGAAACTACCGGCCGAGAATCCGCGGGATGTGTACGATCCAGGACAAACCTCGGCGCAGACTTCGTCGCGAACGAATGGCAAAGGGTCGGAACCGGAGGACTAAGACCTCATGGAGAGGGCCTCCGGGGGACAGACGAGCTATGCCAAGCTCTTTCAAAACGCAAGACTGCCCCAGAATCTGAAAGAGCTAAGGTAAAGGTACGAGAGCTGGCAGAGACAGGACCAAGGCGATGACGCCAATTAAAAAGTCTCCGGGGGGGAGACCCCGACGTTCCTCCGGCTGGCGGCCAACGCTTATCGGCTACCCTCGTCTCCCACGTCATGTGCCGCAACCACACGGACGACGACTACCTACGTAGTGACAAGACCGACAACTACGCCAGCCGCGGGAGCTACGATGTTAGGGCCATACCAGGAGTTAATCAAACCCTATGAGACCCATTCTACGCTCTACCCAAGGCCACTGAAGGTCAGGGAGGGGGTCCTGATACCCCCACGCCTGGAGTATTACTCCACTCAACACCTAAGAACCGTGATGGCTAGCACCGGGGTCCCCAGATTGGACAGGCGGCTGCTTGACGCGTACCATTGATCTTTTTACCAAATGCTCTCATATTAAAATGTAATACTACGTGAGGATCTCTCCAATGTATGCCTGAGGCACCTGTAATGAGACTTAAAAATGTATGTTATTATTATTTTTATACCTTGCAATGTAAATAACCTTGTTTTTATTTATTTTTGTACTTATATATACATAGGCATGATGTGTCCTGAAGTGGCTACCATATGAGTAGCGAAACGTCGACCATGTTCATTTTAGATGAAAGAATTGCACTCCATTTTGGCTGTTAATTGACTTATTATTAGCCTTTAAGTAATTTAAACGGGTATCCTTACCACCAATTTCACTCGTTGAAGTGTTTATCATCGAGAGACTGAATAGATCTTGCTACTCTTGCTGCTTCTAATCTCGTTAGATGATTAAAAAAGACTACAAATT
>JAPYYV010007553.1:0-13859 GCA_030522625.1 Copidosoma aretas | reverse complement strand
TACCACAAAGAACAAGGCAAAATTTTTACCGCGCGTCATAAATTCTACGTAGGTCATTTGACGGTCATATGACGGTCCGGGGACCAGAATTTGACCGTCACAATGACGACGTTACAACACTAATTTATGCACCTGCGGTGCATATCCGATGCGGGCAACTCTTTCGCGCGTATGTTTCTGATTCTGTGCCGTATGTAAGCATAGGCGGAAAGAATAACGACGGCTGACCGGAGGAGGCATCAAACTGGGATGCCAAGGTTGCCTGCTGTCGGTTTTCCCAACCTGTGAAAATCCATGAAAATCGTGGGACAGCTTCTCATGGTTGTTTTACTGGTTCGTATTGTTTGCGATCCAAAAGTCATTTTTCAGTCAAATTCTTTGAGCTTATATACGTATACGATGGAGAAAAAATGTTTTTCGTCAAAGTCAATATAGTTTTCGAGTAAAAAATTATTCGCAAAGTTTACAGTGCATATTTGATGAAAAGAAGAGCAAGCTTTGTACATTTTGCAGAGAATCCCGAAATTTTTTTTTTTCGAGCCAAGAAGTCGAAAATTATACTAACACATCTTTCTGCGGATTTTCACGGACTTTTACCGTTTCTCATGGTTTTTCATAGTGTTTTTCTGTGCTTCACTGTTTTCCATGCGAATTTTTTTGCACCAGGAGAATAGTATTTTATAAATGAACGTTTTCCCGAATTACGATGTGTCATGAATGATTGTGTTTCCAAATTGTTTTTACATGCTATGATTTCAATCTACCGTACGTATGGGATAAGTGACTTATCGCATTTTTTTAAATGCTTTCCGAGCACAAAACAAAATGTATTGGGCAATTTTTCGCTGAAGTTGTTCGTTTTACGAGAACTCGTCAATAACGAAATATTCTGCGTAATATGCAAGTAGTAGGTCAAGATCAGGGTAGTATTCGCGTGAAGAACTCGGAATCCATATATTTATCAAAGATGATCTTTTGGCACAGCAGTGTATTCTGCTTGAAGTCCAAGATCTTGTATTTCGCGGCAAACAAATTGTTTTAAACGAACTAATTAAATTTGAAATATTGGTGAATGTATACAACCTTTTTCAAAATAGTGCATACACAGTGTTTGAACAGTGATTAGCCACTATTTAAGACGTAAAACTTTACAATTTGAAAAGTGAAACAGTCGATTTCACTGTTTCCTATAGTTGTATACTTTCACTCAAATGTGGCGAATATTTACTATTTCTACTAGATAAAGTTTCACTATACTAATTAATTAGCTAAGTAGTTTTTGGTGGAACCCATGATATTGTTTGGGCTATACAATTGTCTTCAATTGGGTAAAAATCGTTTATTAGATCACTGATAAATATTTGGAATAAGAGTTTATTGTGGCTGAATGGAAATTTTCACTGTTAAAAATATAGAGATTGAGGAAGACGTAACAAAAAATTCGAGCAGAAGTTTGTAATGGCAGGTTCAAAATCAGCCATGATTTTTTGTACATGCTTCAAATACGTGAGGCCCTTTTATTTCAAGGAACACAGGTTGGTTTAAAATCCGACTTCTAAATTCACGAGTTAATAAGTCATTATCACTATCATTTACGCATTTGATTCATATAAGAAACTGAATCCTTGATTTACAAGTGATATCATAATCAGGGATTTTCTGAAATCAATATCGCACAGTTCGCAACGTTACGCATCGTATTCATTATAACACCAGACATATGTATAAAAATTCCAATTTCAAAGATAACGGAAGCCGATAACGTGACAATAAATGTTGGTCAGTATGAAGCAAAGCAAATGTCGTATTCGGAAATTATTTTCACCTCACGAAGCAGTTGCACTCAGACTGTGCATCGTCAGCTTACAAATTTTAACGCAACGTTTTACTTTTTGCACAAAAGGCAGTTGGCCTAAGAAAATTCAAAGAACCATTCTTTACGAATACATTTCATAACAGCATTTCTGTTCCACGTTATACGTGTTTGTATTTTTTACGAGGATGAATAATAATCTAGCACTACGCCTCAACAGCCTGCGCATGCAGTGCGAGAATCTATTAAAAACTTGTGAGTATAATAACATTATTATGTTCATTCAGGTAACGTCTGATCACTCGACTTAAATAGTACCAATACGTTTATATACAATTTCAATAATGCCTCTTATATAACGAAGACACCAGAACGAACAACACCTGTCCAGCAAATTACGATGGAACCTACTGTTGGCCCTCAACACCTGCCGAGACCATGGTGCAATTGACCTGTCCCATTCCTGAGTTAGCCCATTTAACCATAACCAGATGGTGTTCGGCTGATGTTATCAAAATTACTAGTGATAATGAAACCATTTACGAGTGGTATAAAGCAAACACTAGCGGATGCCCAACAGCGTATAACTACGATTTCACGCAAAACATCTTAACTTATGATTCGAACATCGAGACTGCTCCGTATGTACGTAGAGATCATTAATTCTTGAAAAACTTATCCGTGAAGCTAACAATTAAAGCACTTTTTGATCCATTTCCTATGAAATTTTGTCAACACCACATCCTCATATCCCTTGACATTATATCCTTCATCACTATCCTTTCGTTCCATTCAATTATACGCGACTTCTATCACCATGGTTATTTTTAGATTACCATACGTATTGCCATGTGTGATATAAGTTGATTTCTTTGCATGCTTGAAGTGGCGTATTGATTACATCCTTTGGGGTAGTACTAGTAAACCTTGTTGGGCTGACAGCTATAGTATGTTAGGGTTGTTATTAGTTACAGATATAGATACAGTTTTAGGTGAGTTTTGGTGTGATCTTAGGATTATAAAGACCATGATCATTGTTATTGATGCAAATCTATCATAATAATAAAAAAAGTTTCATGCTGTAGCATTGAAAATTAACGATTTTTATGAGTAAGGTCAAAAACTGGAATAGACTTCAAAATAAGTTAATGCACAAAATGATTACAAAGAATATAAAAACAATGAATGAATTACAAATATTTAGAGAAAGTTTTGCACTAATCGATCGGTAACGATTTTTTTTTATAATGTTGGGTGTAGTGGTCATGCTTTATACATAAAGTAATCTTATTATAAATAGCCATAAATATGTACAAAAGCTATATGCTACATGACTTATGAATCGTACACTTTAACCAAGATGCTACCAATGAAATTTTACATGTGGATAATAGTAAGTTATGCCATGTCCATAACTAATTTGGTCGTTGCACTGGCTATATTCACTCTTTTTCCGTAAGTATATAAATGTATACTTATGCAAAAATGTAACATCAAGTTTTTGGTTCTGAATGAAGTATGTCACTTGATTTTGGTATTGTAGGCAGCTACAAAATGCACGCGTCAAAATACATATAAATCTATGTATTGCACTATTACTCCAAGCTTTTACATGGATAGCTCAAACTAGAATTTTTTCTCATCAACTGTTTATTTCGCTTTCTGGTTTAAGCATAGATTATCATGGAGAAACGGTACAATACATTTGATTATGAGAATGATTTATTTTGTATGAACTTGGACTCAGATATTTATGATTGTTTTAGGCTATAGCATGTAGGATATTACTGGTGCTAAGAAAATATTTTGAGGTCTCATGCGTTTTTTGGATACTAATGGAAAGTTGGTGCTTCTATTGCGTAATCAGTCGATCACCCTACAAAGAGTGTACAACTGTAAAACCATTGATAGCATGTGGTTGGGGTACATTTCAATTCGTGTTTTGGTTTTACAGACAAAATGCATTTCATAAGTAATTATTCAACTGATCTTTTTTACAGGTCTACCTTTGCTTGTAATGATTGTCTTCATGTTGGTTGGTTCGTCGAAGGAAAGATTAAATTTTTGCTGGACGGACATCAACGCAAACATCACAGTGATACCAACGATGATAGTAATCCTGGTAATGTTGAACCACAACTTAAGAAGTATTTTCTTTTTAGTTTTTTGTCAATATCGAACTATTGCTTTTAGATTAACCTATGTCTCTTCATATTAAGTGTAAAAGTTTTATTTATCAAGCTCAACTGTTCAGTACTGAAACAGAGACAGAGGCATTTCATGAAATGGCTCAAATCGACATTCATGCTCGTACCTCTTTTCGGTACCTATCAAATATTTTTTGCACTGTGGCCCTATGCCAGTCAAAACGAGAGCATTAAAATACCCTACTACTACGCAATGAAAATCTTATGTTCTGTAGAGGTGATTATTCTACTTCGAGGTTTTTTTTGCATACATCCCTAATCAATTTTAGTATCTAGTATATTTTTGTTGTTTTGTTTCATTTTAGGGGACTACGGTAACTTTATTGTACTGTTTTACCAACAACGAGGTAAAAAGTGAAATCAGGAGAGCTTGGCGCAATTGGCAGACTAAGCGGGAAATTGAAAAAAAATATCTGCAAGATAAAATTAGAGTGTAGAATGCATTCAATTTGGCCAAGTCCAAGTTTCTTGACCGCCGTAATTTGTTCACTTAAAATGTCGTATGTATGATTGTCCATAATTTCATAAAATCTCTACATATATTTAACACAAATACTAATTTTATTTCTTACTAAAAATAATACATTTTTCCAAGAACGCTGAACAAAATAATCGAAATCAAAATTTTTCAACCTCTACACTCTTCTCTAATACACAACCTTATCTCTATAATATACACGTAGACACCCTTTCCATCGTCAATGTCGTCTGCAGACCATCTCGACGCCCGTTCCTATTAAGCGAAGGAAAGAGAGGGTTGCAGAAACTGTCGATCCTTGGCAGAGACGAGAGTTTTCAAGTGGAGATGAGCGTCGGAGATCACCCCCCTCCCCCAGTCCTTCCATCCGAAATCCAACATCGAGTGGCACACCCCTTTTTGCTCTTTTATGTGTCAGCTCTGAGCTTACCTCTTTTGTAGCCGTGCACTTCTCTCGCAGCTTCCACACAAAAGATTAAGCGTGTATCTTTTTTACATTCGTATCGATTTATTCGATGATTGTCTTTACAGTGTCTTACTTTTTAAAGGATTCGTTTTTTTGCATGAAATTACTTATTAATTTTTAACCTTATTTGGCATCTATTTGTATTCTGTAAAACGGTTTCTTTTTTAATTCTTATTATAGCTCTTGTGGATCATATACATTTCATTAGGCAAGCAATAAATGTGATTTGAAATCTCTTTGAACAGCTTAAATAATATTTGTTTTACAACTCCAGGCTTACGTTGGTAAATGTAATAAAGTCAAGTTTAATCACAGGTAATCAATAAAAGTTCAGAGTCAAGGTAAAAATATCGTATGATCTCACTTTTCCAATAATGATGTACCCTGACTATACACTTTATCGCGTCGTGTATCGTCAAATCCAAGCTTGTACTTTTAATCCACTGATCGAATGCTAACAAACAAATCGTATCGTTTATTATTTACAACCAATATGAAAATACGCTCTTATTCAGATTGAGGATAGAAATTGTACCAACACATCACTACACATTCACCATTCTCCAAATCAGTGCTAGTCACTCGATCGATTGCAGTCACATAATCAAAAGGGTTCTGCTGCATTTCTCAAAAGATCTTGTTTTTACAACACATTTGATGTGCACTGAATGTACGTCGTGAACCTCTTTATTGATGACTGAGCAACAATGCAGCTTTGCCAGGAACATGTGCTTTCTTTCTTCCCTCATTTTTATGTAACTAAGGTAAAAAATATGCTAATGCATGCAATTTTTAAACTTTTTTAGCTGTTGTTTGCTAAAAAAAAGTTTTTTCTACGTTCAAATTTCAAAGCAATTATTCATGATGTAGAGTGATTGCAATTTTATTTGCAAATTTACATGTCAACTGCCTTTTACAATATTGTTAGAACAGAGCCGAAAAAACTTAGTCGATTACCACGCATCAAACAAGTTACATTACATTACTCGTCATCATTTTACACCCAATTTTCAATTTCAAATTTTTCTGACAAGAAAAATACTGTTGATTTTGAACATCCTATAGGTAAAATTGTAAGCAAACTTCGTATTATTACTCTTTATCAACCGTATTGTATCTCCAATATTTTCAAAATATTCGGTTGTAGTTGATTTAAAAAAAAATTTTGAAAATTTTTCTAAAAAAAAAGCATATTTATTATCATAAATTCTAGCAATGCAATATTGGGCAAGTACCTTTTTGCAAAGCTTAGATACTTTCTGAAAGATTTCGAATAAAGTTTCCGATGAAATTTTTAAAAATATTGAATGAGTAAAAAGTCAAGGAACCAGAGGAACTTTTTATAACGGATACCCTTGAATCAAGGGAAAATAGGAGTCCCACCCCCCAAAATTAATTTCCCTGTGCAATTACCGTCCCCCCAAAATAGTATATTTTTAAAATTTTGTTTAATGGTTTTGAATTAAGGATTTATTGCTATATACGCCACGCCAGTTACAGCTCCCGAAGTACTTCTGAATGGCATGTATATAATAGGGTACAGTTTATTCGGTATGTCACATACATGGATGGGATGATAAGACTTGCCTACTTTTTATCCTCTTCAAATATTGATGAAATCAGAGAATGATCAAAGTTCACGTGAATTGAAGATAGAAATCGTACAATGTATATATGTACAATGCGTGATTAGGATGAAAAATGAACAAACATGACCACTACCACACTTTTTTTCACACAACATACTATTAATGTCGTGCAATCGCAACAAAAACATTTGAAACAAGAAACCATATCAACAATATAGACGTCACTCTTGTGTACGTAAGTTGCACATTCACCGGCGCATAGCTCGAAAACCAAACTGGAAACATTTGCCGTGCGCTTGACCGTAGCGTGACGTGCCCGGACGCGAATTCAAATCGGACCTGAATACTTTATGCCCGCGCGGCTCCAAGGCGCGCGCGTCGCGTGGAAAAGCACCGTTTGCCGAGTCCGTCCCTCACCCGCGCATATGTATGCACAGTGGAGTCCAGCGGAGGGGGCGATAACTCGATTATCCCACGCGACTAAATCCAATTTTCCCGGAGATGGACCCGGTAGTTTCGCGCCTGATGAGTAGGTATAATAAATCGGCCCGCTAGTTTACATATGCATGACGAGGCGGAGGGTATCGCAGAGCGTGTGGTGAGGTTGTTATGAATACAGGGGCGCTAGCGGGAGAGATTGTTTTTAGTTCGTTAGCGTATGTGTACAACAGGGACTGGTTTTAATTTCGAATAGAACGGGTGAAAGCCTCTTTTACACCGATGTTGAAGGTACGCAGGTGATGCTGAAAATGAAAACTTCAGGGAAAAACATTATTGTCGTTTCACGAAATCGAGCGTACTTTATGCATACGCTAAGCGACACGGTGGGTCGTAAATCTAGACAAACGTGTTTTTCGTTCCGTCGCCGGTGCCATGCCGTGAGATTTATGATCAATAAAAACATCCGAAAACTCTGGTGCGATAAATTTTACAGTCAAAGTCAATCGACAATACGTATTACACGTACCACTTTTCTTTTTTCCAAGCTCATACGTCATAAGAAGACATTTATGATAACTCCCTGTCCAATGTTAGCACTGAAAATGTTGTACGATGCATTATGTTATTACTAGGTTAAAGACTGGTGAATTCTAAATACCTATTAAGGATCAATCAAATATGTATTTTTGTATGAAATCAATGAGAGTTTTTCGGATTGTATCATACAATATTAAGACTAATAAGTATTTCTATGGAAGTTACAAGCGTTATCATGATGAAGCAAATTATGTGCGGTCGGTAATCAAACAATGTAGAACGCACATAGCCTCTCTCTTGGAGAAAATAGTTGAACTTTAATCCTGATAGTAATTGTCAAATGAAAGTTGAATTTTTCTCTAAATCGAGTTGTATTTTTTGTGTTATTTCTTCCTGAGTACATCCAACAATACTCCTACATACATAACTAACAATATATTGAAAATGTACATTAAGTGTTTATTACGGATCACTAATAACTTATATTATTGCAAATAAAGACCTTAAAAAAAGAGTTTTAGAAATAACGGAGCTTAAAGCTATACTCTTCTTATACCCAATTACATTCGACCACATGGAGGAATTACACATGGAATTACAAAAAAATAAAGACCCTGACGAAACAGTAAATTTCCTCCGGTATTTCAATTTACCTGTATGATCTCCGCATTGGCATTGTACCAAACTATAGTATCAAGTTACAACATTGACACTGAACTGATCCAAAAATATCCTCGCCCATAATCCTTTGGGCAATTTTTGCTAATCATACAGATTAAAAATCACCACTTAATCCTCAACCAAATACACAGAAGCATCATAACCATCAAAAACCGAACCCAACCCACACCGGGATTCCAACGCAGCACAAGATGACGCGCAACATCCGTTTCGATCAAGCCCACCCTCCACTCGCACTCAGAGTCCCGTTAAACCCTATCCATCCAAACCACCCACACCCAGCGCAAAGAGAGCGACGAGAGAGCCTCTCCCACCACCCCATCATCCAAGCCCTCATGTCTTATTCATGATTCATTATCATAGCGAATCATGAGCCATCAGCTTTTGATTGTTGCCCGGCAGCGAGCGATGCTGGCCTTGTTAGTCCTAACTAATGCGGCGACTCGGACGATGCGGGCGTCCACCCCCTGGGCGCAGCTATATCCTGACCGCTGAGGATACCCCAGTGTTGGCTCACGCGAAGGGGTGAGGAGGGAGATGCAGGGGGCGTCATCCTCCCGACTTGATTTTAAGCTAGTCGTGTACTCTTCCGCTTTGCAAGGGTTGTGGGATGGTCGCGTTCGTTATCTCCAGCGACTACGTTGATGATACGTGGATGTGGATTGTCATCGCTAGTGTTAGGATGAATTAGTTTTGGTGTGAGTCTGGAAATATAGTATTACCAAAGTTTGATTGATAAACGAATTGTAGTGGAAACAATGAAATTGCATTATGTGTATTAAGCGTAAAATTATTTTCTTGCCAGAAAACATATCGAAGGAAATGAGGAATTCATGTTTTCTAACGATACATCGTAAATATGTGTACAAAGAATACGCAAGTCCGTTCATAAAGAAATATGAGTACCTATCTGATAGTATATACCTGGACGGTAGGAAATAGCCTATGTATTTTTTTGTGAATGCCATCCAAATAAGTAATGCATAGGCACGATGATTACGGGGTGATGAACAAGTTATTCCATCACGCGTGTATGATTACAAAGATGCTAGTTTCACGTTAGGAATACAAGCTATGTTTGGAGAAAATTACTGTCGTTGATTATTTTGCAGGCTTTTGTGTGAATTCAATGAAGACAGGGGGTCAGTTTTGCACGGGAAAATTCTGCACGGAGGGCAAATACAATTGAACACATGACATTTCATCACTAAATTATTCAACACAACTAATTACACTTGGGTTGAAAATAAAATAAGATCAACAAAGTGTTGAACCGTGCAAGCGATTCTACACGACAATTCCATAGAGTGTCGAATAGGCGGTATGATTCTACACGATAGTTTTAAAATGTGTGTAGATAGTCAAATAGATTCTACACAAGTTTTTGGACAGAAAATATACATGTATGTGTAGAATGGGAAGCCTAGTTCAATGATGTGTATACTTTTTTATCAACTGAATGCTTTATGTCATGCAGAATAAGAGTTGCATGTAAAAATATCTTACATTATGATACAATTTAATTCGAACTTAAAAAGTGCATTACAGAATTCGACTTATTTTATAAAAGCTTTAACATATTTGTTGTCTATACATTACCTCCATAAGGTTAAGTCTCTGATGTCCCTTTATGGTTCATTAAATCACATTACTCTTGAAATCAAATGCAAAGAGGCCCTCTGATAGAATAAACCTATTTAAAATCCATAAGAACATTATGTACCTCGATTCGAGTACAAAGCGCCATTCATAGTAGAGACCACAAACCAAACAACTCCATGACGCATTTTCGTCTCCTTACATTTTAAATGCACGAT
Organism: Copidosoma aretas; assembly: GCA_030522625.1. Lineage (NCBI taxonomy): Eukaryota > Metazoa > Arthropoda > Insecta > Hymenoptera > Encyrtidae > Copidosoma > Copidosoma aretas. The sequence continues at coordinate 3,830 of JAPYYV010007553.1, read as the reverse complement.
CCTCCTAATACCACACTTTTCCGCGGACCCGAAGAGCCCATCCATTTATAAGGAGAATCAAAGCGGACGCATCTCCCGAGCTCCAACTGAAGATCTGTCTTGCGTCTTTGCATATGAATCGCGTGCCCAGAAGTTAGAAGTTCACCGCATTGAAATCTCCACTGCGTACGCATGATTCAATCGTCGCGTGAACATCCGCCTCTACTCCGACACAAGCCAATGGCTTGCCTCAGCAGCTAATCCACCAGGTCGAAAACCAAAAACCAAACGTGTCGCGAATGCAAAAATCAACTCCTCGCGAGCGCTTGGAATCTAATAAATTCGTCGGAACGGTAAAAAAGGGAAAAAAGAGACAGGATGGGAAGAAAGAGAATCGATAGTCAAAGGAAAAAGGATTCCCAAACGGCCGCGGCTTGTTTTCTCTTTTACACATTTAGTGTGCACCCAGTTGTCTGTACGCCAAGATAGGCGCCAGTGCCGCATTATTTTTCTCACGGGGATTGCCCGCAGTGGGCTCGGCAAGAGACGGTGGGTTACTTCGTCTGCTTGACTATTGCGTAATTCTTCATGAGGTCGCTTATTATGCGAGGTAAGAACGTTAGAGCCCGCGTATAGTGGAAGTCTCGTGGAATAACGACGTTGATGTGATTCTTTTATTTCGTTGAAGGTGTCTCTCTTTTCTATGATATGTTGTTAGTTTTGGCATAATTAAATAGTTGCACAGAATGGAAAAAATATAATATTTCGTCAAATATGGCTGACATCATTAGAACTTTGATCTGCGTACTGAGAAAAATATGATTAGCATAGTGGCTTGTTTCGATCCAAATCTTGATGAGATGAGCTGCGTAATATTAAAATTCTCCACAGAACCAAAGTTTGTTGCAATCCTCAATGAGCTTTTTACTCTTACGTGAGGGGTTCAAATGATTTCAGACTTCCAAAAATTATTAATGATTGCAAAATGATTTCACAATGATGTCATCGGCCACCTCAAGAAAAACTGTACATTTGTATAATTTAACAATGGATTGAGCTATTTACTTGATTTCAATATCAATTTATCAGCTCTTTCCATATTAATCCCATTTATTAGACCTTAATTTGCACAACTGAATTGAAGATTTCACAGATTTTAATGATTTCAGTTGATTTCGGATTGATTTCGTAAAAGAAAGTTCAAATAATTTTATGGACTGAAGATCTCATAGGTATTTTTCATGAGAGTCAAATAAATGCTGAGTAAGGTAAAGAGGAGGAACAAATAGACTAATAAATGCATGTAATTAAAAATTATACTAAATGTAGGGTTAAATTTCGAAGCAAGTTGTTGTAGAATAGTAAGCTATGCCATGGAAAAATGGAACACTATTCTTTAAAAAGGCTTTAGGTTCTCGAAACAAGAAGAAATGCACGAATTTAGTCAGGCATTTCCGATTTCACTTTAAAATCTCGCGCTACTAAACCTATAAATTGCTCCACCATTAAGTAACATTCTAAATCCTTGCTATAGGTAATGAAATGTTGTTAGTTGTTTTTACTTTAGGTTTCCCTTTTATTTAATTTTATTACAGTATATCTCATAAATTCAAACATACAAGAGTGTACTTCGACGTCACGTTTTGCCAAATAATTGTTTTGGTTTAATAAATTAGTGAATTATCATCAATAGAGTATATCATCATTTACATTAAACAATTAAGTAAAAAAAAATATCCAAATACGCATCCTCAAAATCGACCGAAACCTGAAGTTCATCAACGACACAGGGTAATGATACCTAAACCGCTAACTTACGGCCAATCAGAAACTGAAAAATCAACGGAGCTCGACAAACTCATGCATACCTATTGAGTACATCTCAGAATCGTAGCACAAAGCAGGGCTTTACCGAACCACAGTAGCGACGTATAATTGCAAACGCGTATTTTCCCGGAAGTTGGTGCGTGAGCCTTACACTACGCCCCGATTAAGTTTAATAACTAAAATTGCAATGCGGCGTCACAAGCTCTGCGCTCTAAATGATCAATATGCAGTGTATAGACGGAGCAAACGAGGAAGTGTAGGATAAGCCTGGCGCAGCGTAACGAGAAGACGGAGAAAAAGAGAGAGAGAGTAATAATACGCGGCGCTTAAAATAATTTAAATGATCGAAAACGGAAAGGAGAACGGGGAAGACAAAGGTGAAGGGAGAGGAAGGAAGTTTTAAATGGAGTGACGGACAGTTCGGCGTATCCAAGAACTGGTGTAATTGACGGTTGCACGCTCTCTTACTCTCCGCCAATTTGCGACACCTCCGTTTTCTCCCTCCCCTTGTATTCTTACCGTTGGCAGTCGCATCGGGAAAAATGTTTGTTTTCGTTGCAGATTGTGGATTGAAATGTTAATTCTTTTTTTACTCATCGTCTCGTTGTCATTGAAAGTGCGGTAAAAGGTGTAATGAGGGCTGAATCTTTAATGAAGCAAGTTGAATAATGTTTCATAATGCTATTATCATTTACCAGAAATGATGCACATAAAGTTTTTCTTGATTTTTAAAATAAAAATTAGTACTTCTTGGATGTAAATAAATAATTTTAATGCATGATCAATAGATACCTGGATCCACACCTGTTATTGTTGACATTCGTATGAACTGTAGAGAGAACACTTTTTTCCTCTACGCGTTAATCAATCCTTAAAAAGCGGGATTCTCTTCAAATTACCAGCAAAGCAATTTTTTGCTGTAACGTCTTCCCTATTACATATACATATTATTCAATATACTAAAATATTGTGTCCACATAAACGTATACTCTACACAAACACAAAGCATAAAAGATATCTCTCGGCTCTTAGATAAAACCATAATGGATAGATAGGTAGAAAGATAGATAGATAGATAGATGGATATATAGATAGATAGATAGATAGATGGATGAATGGATGATGGATGGATGGATAGATGGATGGATAGATGGATGGATGGATGGATGGATGGATGGATGGATGGATGGACGGACGGACGGACGGACGGATAGATAGATGGATGGATAGATAGATAGATAGATGGATAGATAGATAGATGGATGGATAGATAAATAGATAGATAGATAGATAGATAGATAGATAGATAGATGGATGGATAGATAGATAGATAGATAGACAGATAGATAGATAGATAGATAGATAGATAGATAGACTGAGAGACCGATTTATTGATGGTTAACTTATTTTTATGTTACAACTAAAGATGATACGCATATTGGTGGATAAAGTATATTAATTTAATTCTGAATGNNNAGGTATTATTATACGCACACTGGTGTAAAGCATTCGTAAGTTAATAGTTAACATATCAACTTGAAATGAAAAGTCCGCACGTTAGATGTCAGCAATATCAGCATCGTGAACGGAGGTCGTAAGTGAGCTGATATTATACACTGTATACAATACCACAAAGACCGGTACGTTTTGTTGTTCTTACATAACGCAAGTGAACTTCTTGACAAGAAAACGCGCACAAGTGAATCAAGAGTTGACGCCTTTATTTGACGAAAACGCTAATCACCATAACTTTAGTCAATAAACAGAGAGTATAAAACATCACCAGCCTAACCTCAATTTGTCAAACTTAGTGTGAAGGCTCTCTGTGCGTGTACGAATTTACCTGGACAGTTCTGCATCTGAACGCGTATTATATACCAGATTTTTCATTTACATTATAAGTCTTATTAAATGTTATGAAATGTACCAATACCATGACTTATTAAATATTTCGATTGATTCAAGCAGCAAATCGTATAATGGGTTGTACTTCTTAATCAAGTCGATGCCCTTTGTAGCCTAGC